>JAPVRG010278013.1:5003-19984 GCA_029783565.1 Rhagoletis cerasi
AGTATCCTTTCGCTCTGGCAACAGCTTTGAGCCACCGCACAAAAAAAATGGCGCATTTCAAGTTACATTCTTGCATTTCCAAAGGAGCCAAAGAAAATATATATTTTTGAGCAGCGAAGCGTGTACGTTTGCAATGCAAGTCAAGGAAAACTTTGCCAAAAGAGCGAAGGAGAGAAGGCAGGCGGCTGTGGAAAAATAGACAGAAAATAAAAAGAAATGTGCAAGTGAAGCGAACAAATTTTCTGGCGCAAGAACAAACACAAGTAAAGCATAAGACGCGCAAGTCGTTTGTGTAGCGCTTTGGGGCAAAAAATGGCGCTCAACAAGCACATGCATACACACACAGCTACACACGAGAATCAGTGTTGCCACTTGTAAATATTTTTAGGTACCAAAAACGCCTACCAAATCAGTTTCCAAACTACCAAAAAAAAATTTTAGAATTAAAAAAGTCTTTAATAACATTAAAAATTGACATCGCATCTGATTTCCCAAGCTCTAACAATGCAAAACTGCGGTCACGAACTACCCCGGCGTTGTTTACATATCTTGCAATAAGATAGTGATGCATGATCAACAGTGTGGATTGGAAACTAGGCCTTTCCAACCACCAAGGTACTGAGACTAGGTGGATCGGAAACTGGGCCTTGCACACCACCTGGATTAAATTGAGTGTAAGACAACTTTAGGGGTCTAAAATAATAATGCAACAAACGAGCGGATTGGAAACTAGGCCTTTCCAACCGCCGATGTAGCGTGGGCTGGATCTCTTTCTCTGCATGACAGAACAAGTAATAAAATAGAATGGACGTATCGGAAACACGGCCTTTCCGACCGACCAATGATATAACCTCAAGGATATAAAATAGTTACACTGATATAAAGTGTTATTTGAAAAACACTCTGTAGAGCATATTTACATATATTTAAATTTAAATTTAATTTAAATTTTAACTTTAGTTTTATTTTAAGATAATTAAAATCTATGTAACAATATAAGTCTAACAGACTGTAAAAATAAATAAAATAAATAAAATAAACAAGCACCAAACATTTCTTCACTGATACGTCGGTTGTTTCATCAACCGTTAGCGAAAGTTTTCTTGATCGAAAATTAGCTACTGTTTTTTTACTTTAATCTTTTCCTATAGCTCAGTGATTTGAGTCGGCTTTTTCCTTCCAAATTTCAATAATTTATCGATGTAATATGCAGTTTAATGTTGAGTTTGGTTGTATTCTCAAAAATTTATTTCATTAAACCAACAAAATTACCAAAGGAAAATTAAACTACCAACTACGGCAACGCTGATGAGAATATCTGTGTACAAGCACTATGGAGATAGGGCGGTTTCAAAGCATATTTCAAGGCGCGCTGGGGGCTATATTAAAGCAAAGTCATGCGTATCAATGTACATAATGACGTATGGGTATGTGGTAACATTACGTGAATACTTACATATGACTGAGTTTGTAGGTATACTTTGTAGCCTGGAGTGCTTATAAATGTATGTCATTTTGCCCCTATTTAACGTCATCCACTTAAATTTCTAAGCAAAAATGAATGGCTAAGCATCCTTGGGGGCTACTCGTAGGTATCCCCGCTACTCACAAACAAAATAAAAACAAATCAAAGTTGCAAATAAGAAACTACAAAGTAAGATGTTATCAAAATATGCGAATGTAAACATAAACATATTTAGCACAACCCCCACTGTATTCAAATATGGAGGCGCACATATGTATATACATATTTACACTCCTACTTAATGTGTATTATCTTTTTTTCGGAGATATGGAGCAAGTTCATCTTACTTGGCGAATGGAGGAAAATTTAAATTTAGTCAGAAAAGTTTCAATTTAAAGAGTAAAACAAGTTTATAAAAAGCATAATTTTATTCCCTTCAAAAACCCAGCACAGAGTAAATTTATTTAGATTATTTTACAGTGTAGCTTTAGTTCTATAAACTTATAGGTATATCAGCATGGTATCATACAGAAAATTTTTAGACCACTACACTGTAGGCTGGCTTAATTGGACGCTAAATGACGCGATAACTTTTCTTCTACGAACAAACCTTCATAGCCAACAACGTCTTCCAAAACCTGGTTGTAGACGAGCTTAAGACTGAGAGACAGTCGAAAAAATGTTCTCAGAAGACAACGCTGTCTGAATCTGGACAAGACTGGGCAGTAGAAATGAAACGTGAAACCAATGCCTGATACCTTAAATATACCGAATTTAAAGAGAGAGTCGGAAGAAGAGTTCTATCACTTGAACTAGTGGCTAGAGACATATTTTTGGCACTCTGACCACTGCACAGTGATTCGAATAGAACAAGCTAGCTGGACAAAAGTCGTCATTGAATTTTTGAATTATGATTATTAAAAATGACAACCAATATTCTCATTATTACGAATTAGAAATAATTTTTTCATTGTTATTGTTTAAGGATAAGTAATTAATTGTTGTTATGCGAAAAACGGATCCGGGTGTTATTTAATTTCATATTGTGGTGTTATTGCAATTTTGAATACCCTTGCTGTATTGTATTGTGTTTTATTTATATGTATTTGTGATGGATTTGCAAGCCAAAGGTAAGTACCATTTATTTTCTATGTAATCTTGTACTTACCACTGTTTATTATTTTAGAAGAAATGTCAAAATCACGAATTTTGAAATTGTTTGCTACTGTTTGCATTCATCAGTGCAAAAGTAGTATTTCCCCAACAGTCCCCAGTCTATAATTTGTAGATAACATAGCTGTGGCCCTATAGGTTCTAAACATAACAGTTTCTACCTGCGCAAATCTGTACAACTATTTTTAAACAATTTTTTTTAGATTATTCCTTATCGATACCGAAAGCAGAAATTTTTGAAGAATGGCTGAAATATGAAAAAATATCATGCTGTACAAATTTTTGTCTTTGAGATACGATTTCTCCGTGCTCACCGAAGAGTCGACTAAAGAGATAAAACAAATATCAGTAGTTTTTATCGAAGCTAGAACAAAAGTGGAAGAAAAGCGAAAAAATCAGGGAGCGTTTTTTTTAAATAATAATCAATGGATGGTGGGAGATTTAGTCTTCCGAGCCTCCATTCATGAAAAGCAGCCTTCGACATCTGCGGGCACAACGCCTGGGCGGCCTCGAAAGGAGTTCGACATCTCCAGTACTAAAACAAAACGAAGGAGAATAGAAGACTTGATTACGTCACGTTATCAAGAGCGCTAGTGATAGTCCCGAAAATTTTAAATTATTAAAAAATCGTGGTAGCTGATTGGTAATATTTGAGGCTTTTTACTAAAAAATGAATCAATAATCAGTTGCATGGGAGCTATTTGTTATAGAGACCCGATCTAAATGGTTTTCGCTTTTAACTTTCTGTTTATGATAAATAAAAAAAGTTAAAATTTTGCACAAATTTTCAAGTACTGTTATCTAGGAAACCGAAGCCAATCTGGCGGTATGTGGGACGCCATTGAATTTAGAAGACCCCAATTAATTACTATCAACTATCAAAACCTTCGCCAAAATTTTCAACTTGCGCAGTAAAATTAATCTGAATAAACACAAATGTTACGAGTATTGTTCAATCATGAAATGGATTTTTTATTTAATATAATGTGTAGTTTTTAAATTGTTTGCAATATTTAAAAAAAAAAGTTTAACAGCAGCCAACTCTTTTATTTTATAGGTGGCAGATATATTAAAAAATGTGTTTGGATTAAGACTTCCTCAATCACCATTCATTTGATACCAGTATTGTAATATTTTATTGAACTTTTACGTTTTTTTTTACATGGGTGGCAACTCTTTTATTTTAAGTCCAATATGGGCTAAACTTTACAGGAACCATCACCAGACTACGCCAAAGTACTTCTGTTGATAACATCAAAATCGGATACATCAGCGGTTTCGGAGTCTTCGAGAACGTACACTTACATACATGTTATATACGTATATATGTATATACATAGACCATACGCCCCGATTGCAATTTTATTGCACAAAATGTACTTATCGTAATTATATACAGTCATAGAAAATCTAACTAAATAATTTTGTCCAGCTAGCTTGTTCTATTCGAACCACTGTGCACTGTAGTGCATATCAACGGAAGTATTGGCTATCCAAGAGGAAGCGCGGAACCAAAAGAAGCTTTTATTTCATGCCAACCGTATACCACCAAAAGCTTAACTGCAGTGAATAGCTTAGATAAGTTCAAAAATCTTAACACGGGGTGGTCGACTTTTTCACTATCGTTTTCTAACTCTAAGAGCAATTACGCCCTTCAAGTTGTAATCTGCTTTTCCCAATAGGCATAATCCGCAGTTAAGGCTGGGTAGAAATGAACTATTAGAAAGCTTGGTACGCTTATGAAATGCTTTAGACCAGCGACGACTGGAACGAACTATGCGCGTGCATATAATTGAAATATCTATATTATTAGACGCATAGACGGTACAAAGCCACTAGCTTAATGCCGCAGATCTCTAAATGAGATAGTAAAGCATCGAGAAAAAAATTTTGTTTAGTTACGTCAACTAAATGTTTTTCTCAACGCATGATATGGATATAGTTACATTATTTGGTTATAGTTACCAAACTTGTGTTGAGAGAAATATTAAATATATATTGACTTTTTCTCAGTGTGATAATATGGAATGGGCGCCTGTACACCAAGACATTAAGGTTTATTGCAAAGGTGACGAATTGACAAAGGAAACGTACACCCCCACCACTCTTCAAAAGAGGGCATGCTAGGTTTAAACATGTAAGAAATCGTGCAACTTAAATAGCCTATGAACGCTATAACAAGCTTTCATCCTGTGGAACTGTCACTATTACCTCACCTTCCTATAAGAGCAAGGAAGAGATTTTTTACTCCATATGGAGGTGTTGTATGGGGAGGGATCTGCTTCCCAGCTATTTCAACTAAACTTAGTCTTGGGATTGAATTTAAAGCTGGTATTTTGACTTGACAGTAGCTTCTGATCTCATTTTTTGTTTAGTAATCGATAAATTAGCATATTGGCTGTATTTTAACTAAATAAACTGAGGAGTTTAGCTCGTCTCTCGATGGGTGTTATAACAGCGAATACTTACAGCGAATACTTACTCCGAAAATCTGAAGAGATATGAGAAAAAATTAAAAATTATCAGGGTACAATGAAATTGTATTGTAATGACTTTTTGGTAACGGTAGTATGGCATAGGACGAGTTCACCCGCGAAAAGAATAGTAACGATCGCTTTTCTCCCATAAAAATCAGAGTAGACTACTTTATAGAAATGGAAGCAAAGCTTTTTTAAGATTTCTATAAATTTCACTATGCCGTACGTTAGCTAAAAACCTCTCTCTCAACATCCCAATATTAAATTATTTGATAGCTGAAGGCCATATAAGGGTTTTAGATCTTGCGCATATTTTCTTATTATTTCGTATAAATCAGCGAGCGGTGGGCAGAGAGAGCTTTTACTCTATACGCGCTCATATAAAATGTAAAGAAAGTTTTCTGCATGCAGGCAAGGCGATGTTCATAACTGGTATAACTAGTATACATTGTTAATGTTACAGCTTGTAAAATCTCTCCATTCCTGGTACGTATTGATTAGGGATGGCAAAGTTAATGAAATTAATAGCATTAATCGAGTGTTTCTTTCAAAAAGCGATTTAATTGTTTTTGTAGAAGGTTCTATGCATTTTCTTCCATATAAAAACAACGCGAATTCTTAGCCACTTGAAACTTGTACTATATTCACCTAACATTTAATGGGCTATAAAACTACATACCTACTACTATATACTACATACGTTTCCAACAACTATGAAGAAAAATTTCAAATTTTGGTAAAAAACTTTTTATAACATTTAAACTTTTACTTATGCAATTTTTTTTTCGTTTTAAGAGACCCTATAATTGTTTTCAACTAAAATTTATTAAGAGGAACAGAAGAATCCTTCACAATCGGTACATTATCTGAATTTTGTACTAAAAAATTTTATATAAACAAATAAAAATTTAAAAATCGAGCTCGACAAATCTCTTCTAAATTTTATTAGCTTTCAGTTATTCAAATTGGTTGAAAACTGAAGGCTCTTGACTATTTTGAATAGTAAGTTCCAGGCACCTCTGTGAAGCGGTCGAAGTGCCAAATAAGATTAATAAGATCGCTTCGGGCACGCAAGCTTAGACTTGTTTATTTAAAAACGCTTTCATCAGAATATGTTAAATATCTTTTAACTTGAAATTCAAAACGCGACAAATGTTAATGAAACTTGCCTTCCTCTCATACATACACACATATGCACAAATGTATTTGAGTACGATGATACCAATTATTCTATTGGCTAAAGAAGCAGCGCATTTGTCGGGCACTGCCAACGCTGCAAGTGAGCCTGACCGTCTGGGAGCGAGAGAAAATAACGTGATGGAGTGGCAAAATAAATGGGACACGTCGAACAAAGGGCGTTGGACTCACCGCTGTATACCAGAGCTAAAGCATTGGCTGAACAGAAAGCATAGTGAAGTGGACTTCTATCTGCCAATTTCTGAGTGTACACCATAGTAGATATTTGCATTTTTTGAGGGTACCTAAATTGGCATACAAATTGTACTTTTTTAATCCCAAAAGTACCTTTTCGCAAAATGAAAGAAATTCCAACTTCATTTGTATATTCAATTTTATTGAAAAATAACAGCAATTAAAGTGCTTATGAGATCTTAAGTTTATCATCACATACATGTAGCTTTTGCGTATAAAAATTAATTTATGTTAAATATATAAAATGAATTACTGAATTCCACATTTTTTATCTCCACCTGATATTTATTTCGCACAGTTTATAGGAAACCATAAAAAACCGTAAAAAGCACACATTTGTAGCTTTAACAGTGAAAATTCAAAGTTCAATTCACTTAGAAAAAATTTCACACAAAAGTTCTGTATTATATTGATTATAAACTAGAAACCAAAACCGTGCGAAAATAACTCGTTGGGTTAAACTCCCTTCATGCGTGTTTTGGTGTGGGATTTTTGTGTTATAGAAAAAAGATAGGAGATTGCTACTCGTTGAAATTGTACCTAAAACACCAAAGTAGGGCCTAAAGTACCTTTAAGGTGAAAAAGGACCAAAAATAGTACAATTGGACCTAAAAAATCAACTATGGTGGACACGGCTACTTCAAGGCATATTTGTTTAAGTACAAGCACGACGACGATCCGTTTTGTGACCATTGCGGAGATGGTGGTAGAGGAAGATGTACACCACGTATTCTTCGAATGCCCGCGGTTCTTCTATGAGATAAATAAACTGATATCGGCAATAAACGATGAATTCTCACCGAAATCTATAATTTGCCACATGCTAAAGAGTGATAAGGAATGGACATCAAGCAGCGATGTCATTTCCTCAATCTTAAAGCTGAGAACTTTAGAGATGCAGCGGCGTAGGAGTGGCGATTAATCGACTCTACAAAGCGTAGGCGCGAACTGGAACCTAGGCCATTCCAGCCGCCAAGCAGTGCTTTGATATTCGTGCACTCGAAAACCAGGTGCGGAACGGATTGGAACCTAGTTCGTTCCAACCGCCAAGTCAGTGCGTGCAGCCTGGAAACCTCAGACCGCCTTTTAAACATGATAATCACGAAGTAAAGCGAAGGGGCGGACTGGAACCCAGGCCGTTCCAGCCGCCAAAGAAGTGCGGTTACGAAAATCGTGCACAAGAAGCGTAGGCGCGGATTGGAACCTAGGCCGTTCCAACCGCAAAGGCGCTCTGCTCAATTGTAAGACCAGGGAATTAAGGAAGCTAGAAGGCATGCCAAACAGTTGTTCAGTTATTTTGTTCTAACTATTCATAGGGGATTAATGGTAAGTCGTTCTGTATCTAAGATATAAATAAATAGTGTGAAAAAGACTTTCATTTCATTTTAAACAAGACGTGGCAAAACTTAACAGGCGTAGACCGGGACTGAATACATCTGACTGCAACGAACGTGCGAGCCTAGTCTCAAACCCCCTCCCGACGAAATACTTGACGGTGGTACCGGGGGGATAGGTACTTGGACAGTAGGAGGTTTAGTTCGGGTTAAAGTCCCACACTGACGGGTATATGCCTTCGATGCTTCCTCCTCGTAAAAAAATAAAAAAAATGAAGATCCAATGTGGTATAATGCATATGTATGTACTTAGTATTGTTACGAAGCACCAAATATGATTCAAAGTCACTAAGCTCCGTTGCGACACAATACCTTTGAAGAGCTTGAAGCGTATCCGAGTGGCCGGCGACAACCTACTAAATACTTTCCTTCCAAAGGAATACTCCTCATACTCATAGTTACAAACAACTGTATGCATATATTGTAGGTATGTACATGCATATGTACTTGCAAATATCTCCACAACAATGCGCCAAAAAGTTCTTCAACGTCACACAAAACTCTTCAAGTATTTCCTGCTTAAAACCTGGTGGTTGTGCAAAGCATAAATCCCATAATTTCAGCATAGCAAAAGGACTACGAAACTTCTGCAATACTTACTTTAATGTAACAAATGTGTATGTACACAAGTACATACCTTTTTACACCCATCCACATATAATAATAGATGTACGTATGTAAGTGTGTATGTGTGCCATTACTTTATAACGGTAACTGTGGCGAAAAATTTTATAGCAAATAAAGTTCGTAAATCTCTGTGTCTGTCTGAATAACTGAACTGCTCGTATCTGTGGGTGTATTTGTGTTGGCTGGCTGGCGGTGGTTGGGCGTCGTCGCACAGGATGCGCAAGGACATGATGAGCACAGCGTGACGTCGCCCCAATATGCTGATCACGTATATTTATTGTTCCCATAATATGGGCGAACTTATAATACTCAAACTCGAATATGAACATTGGTATTTGAATGAAAGGATGAGCAGCAGCACTGACAGGACTGCTGCGATAGCTGCATTAAACTGGCATGGGAGCCGAGCTCGCAGAGAGAAGTATGTATGTATGTACTTCAAACAATTGTACAAGTGTACGAGTGTACGAGTGTATTTTTTCAAGTCTCTTTTCGACATAACTTTTCACAACTTTTATGCTTTTGTTGGCCATTTCTATATTTGCTTGTGTGGCACGCAGAAGGAGGAGAACGTAAAAGCGTTTGAAGCAATGAGCCAACGGAAGGAATAAAGTAAGAACGTGTTCTCATGCGCCAATGAATTTTGAGCGCTTCTATATCGTCAGCATGAGCTGAAAAGCATATACATATGTACTAGATATATATCTACACAAAAAGCATTTGCGAATCGCATACATACTTTCAGGAGTAAATAAAAAAGCAATAACATTTAAAAACAAAGGAATTTCAAGTACGAAATCATCTACTCTGGCAAAAAAAGGATTATACTTATTACTTCTGTTAAAGTCCTTATCACTTCAGCGTTCGTATTGTCCATTCAATAGGCGAAAGTTTTTACACATTGCTACTTGAAATTCTTTGCTGGTAACGCACTTACCCGTCGTTCCACGCTTAACTTAACTTTTTGTGTACTCGGCTTTTTTCTTTGTGACAAATTAAATTATCGAGACTACAATTCGATTCCGCTTGAATGTTTTGTTTCAGCGTTGCAGCGAAAACTTTTGTGGATCAGCATTTACTTACTTATTTGCTGACAACGAATATGCAGCAATTCGAAGAGTCGTCGAATATTGCGATGGCAGCACAGTGATATGCACATGCCTTCAAGAATACGAAAAAAATTCGGCCAAATTGGAAAGCCTAAACCACTGAGACGAGGTAGAAGAAACATCCATTCTGCACTTCTAAAGTGAATACACTTTCCCTCTAAAAATATCTTACGATTCCTGGAGGACCTGAGTACGCCTTCGTTAAAACGTTTGTACAGTCTCACTAAGTCAACGTAATATAAGAACATATAGATTTTATGTGCAAAAATATCTTCTGTGATTTCTTGCGCCTCCAAGTAAAAATTTGTAATGTAATGTAATCTAAAATAGTTCCACTCTCATTTTCTTGGCAGATTCCAAGTCATCTTTCACTGGCCAACAAAAACTAGCTCCCGAAATTCATTGGTACAATAATCCTGCTAATTTTATATCGAAAATATTTTTGAAGAGGGTTGCCACCTGTTTAGAAATTCTAATCAATTTAACTAACAAGTTAAACGAAATATTCTAACGCGGGTGTAAAACGAGCGAGGGTTAAAAAAGCTTTATTTCGAAAATGTTTTTGAAAAGAGTTGCCACATGTTTAGAAATTTAAAATAATTTAATCAATAAACTAACTGAAACCTTTTAATATATGTACGTACATAGATGTCAATCGAAAAGAGGTTAAGAAGGATTTATTTCTAAATTTATATGTGTGAAGAGGGTTGCCAACTGTTTAGGAATTTTAAATCAATTTAGTTAACAAGTTAAATTAAATATTTTAATGTGTGTATCAAACGATAGAGGTTTAAAAAGCTTTACTTTGAAAATATTTTTGGAAAGTGTTGCCACCTGTTTAGCAATGCAATATCAATTTAAGTGGCGAGTTTAATTAAATATTTTAGTATGGCTGTCAAACGTGAGAGGTTTAAGTAAGTTTTTTTTATAAGTAAAATATTTTTTAAAAGAGTTTCTATTAATTTAAAAGTTCCAGTTTAATTTAATGAGAGGTTAAATGAAATATATTGCTAATGAAAAAACTTAATAAAATAGATTTTGAATAGGGCTAAAACTCCGGCTACCTTAAAAAATGCATTCCTTTCAACAAAGTAAATACCCACATAAACCCACTGTAGGCGCTCTCTTTCATTGACTGCCTTTACTTTCCTTTTCCTGCTTGCTGGTGGCTATGAGCCTGTCGCTGTGACGTGCATTTGCAAAGTATGCTGATTGAATTTTTTCCACTTGACTAAATGATATCAAGGATATTTGCAATGGAAATCTCTTTTTCTCTGCCTTTATTTTTTGAAATGCAATAAAAGGCTGAGCAAAAATCCGATGGGAAATTTGCAAGTACTGTTTTTTCTGCGATAGGCAGCACTAGTAAGATTAAATCAATTGGTTTATTTTAAATACAAGGAAAAAGTAAATTTGTTAATATAAAAATTTGTAAGAAGTTCATAAAATAGCTATAATTTCGCCGTTAAGTAAGAAAAAATACATAGATGGGACAAGAGCCATGATGGGATGGCAACGAGTATAGAATATAAATTGAAGAAAGAACGTAGCTTAGAAAAATTGGTAGATAATAAAGTAAAAAAACGACACTATGCTAAAACTACATAATAATTGTATTCCGTAATGATCACTACTAGCTTTCCCGCAATTTTGGTGCGATATCTGACTAAGATTCGACTCTCTCAAAAAAAAAAAGTAGGGAGTGGCTTTCGGCACTCGTAATAAAAAATTTATAGCTGAATAGAGCGCTAAAGGCCTGAAAGGCGCTGAACGCCTGAAGATCTTGGTGTAGGTTCTATGGCTGGGTGGCTGTCTCATCTATGCGTGTATTGGACAATATCAATCTCTGTAAATAATAATGAGCAATTCGTAAGGGTGTTTCTTATCCGGCTGAAGTGTGCTCTAGTTTTCAATTGGCAACCGAGGCCTTGATCTTCAAGCTCACGGTATTGGTGGTGTGAACTTTTAAGTTATAGTTTTCACCATAGACCTATATTCCTATATGCTGAGACCCTTTGTGTGTTTCCAGAAGATGCTTTATCTTATCATTATTAGAACAAACTTTTTTCCTCTTTTTATTAGTAGTGAAGGTTGCGATGGCGGTCTTATTGTTAAGACAAGCGATCGGCATATGCCACTTTTGGAAAGAATTATAAGGAGTTGGCGTAGGGTTTCAATTTTTCATATGTCACCTTTACGGGCATAAATAGAAAAAACGAAAAATGGGCGTGATCGGCTTATTTTAAAGCATACCTCCCTTACAAACCTAACCTCACTTTACAAATTTTACAAAAAGAACACCGATAAATATGTGGCGGCGAAATTTTGTCCATATGTCTTAAATAATAATATAAGTAAACATCCAAAAAAGGGGCGTAATTGGTTTATTTTAACGCATACCTTCCAAATAAAACTAACCTCAAAAGCGCTCTGAAAACGCCATAAAAAAGTCCTCGTAATTAACAAAGTGCAAACGTATGCAAGCATAGTTATAAAAAATGGAAAGTAGGAGCCTTTTACTTTATTTTAAGGAAGCAAAAAACGGTGTGCAAAACTGCTCGTCCTGCAAAATTAAAAATTTGGAAAATTTAATTAACTACTAACTAACCATGTTCCGGAAAAGAGGCAGAGAATTCGATGGTGTTTTAAGTAAGCTTTAGCATCATAAAAGTCGTTTGACTTTGACCGGTTCGGGTAAAAAACTAAAGCCAGTAGCGTAAAAATTATTTCGAATTCCCCATATCTGGATATTAAAAAAAGTAATACAGTGTCTAGTAAATGCACTCACCAAAATTGGGACATGCGCCTTTGTGAGCCTAAGGAGATCCCTTGACCGCCTCCAGTTCACCTTAGGCCAGAAACACCTTGATTTCGCTGATCTGACACGAGCACCATCTGTCTAAAAGTATCCACTTGCAGACAATAGTGAGATATCGCCATGACCTGGCACCAATATAAGTCTGACAGCTAAATACTCAGATGCGATCGAAATAAAGGTCAAGCATTCCCCAACTAGCTTTCGGCACATCGATATTGGAATAATTTACCGATATTGAAGGATGCAATGTACTTATAAATATCCATGAGAGATTCAAGATTTCAACAAAATATTTTGCAATTTCTCTTTGTGTTTTTATTAGGAAACGATGGAAAGTAATACAAATCAACTAAAATACAAATGTACAGTTAATGTCAAAACAATTTCACTATTGCTTTTCCCGATTAAACTGCGCTGTGTCTGAGTAAATTAAATTTATATATTTTTTAGGTATAGTTATAGGTTTTGCTTTTTTATGCCTTGCAAAAACGTACTTCATTATATGGCAAAATTGGTCAAAATCTTCAACAAAAAAAATCCAAAAATGAATGGTAAGTCCTAGTCACTTCAAACTTGAATTTTATTATACCAAAATTTAATTGGCTACAAACTGCATACGATTTTTTTTTTAATTCTTGGGAAAAGGTCAAATTTTTAACGAAAATTTTAAGATTTTTTTAAATTTGGAAATCTAATTTTTGTAAGTATGACCTATATTTCTATTAAAAATATGTAAAAATTAATTAACTGATTTATTTAAGTTGGGCAAAAGGAAACAATATAGTTTACCATGAATAAATAAGAATAGCATTGCAGCATATGCGCTTTTTTTGACATTTATTGAGTCTACTTAACCTGCTGCTAAATCATTTAAAAATTCAAAAGAAAAGTAATGAGAATGAAACGTGATTTCGTGGTTTTCGGAAATTAAACATTTTTTTCCAAAAACCCTTCACATAACAATAAAAAAAAATTAGAATCGATTGAACCGTTGGGGCAGACGAGAGGTGAGGGGAGTTAAGTTGTGCTAAGTTTGGGTGAGGTGCGTTGAGGTGGGGTGGTATAACGTGAGATAAGGAGATTTAAAGTGAGTTGAAGTGAGGTGTGGTAAGTTGATGGAATATCTCAACCATAGCACCACCTATTTTGTAGTTTTTTAAGCCAAATCGGCAACTAAATTCAATGTTTAGGAATATTCCGAGCCCAGCGCCACATAACGAGCAAATTTTTTGGTCGGAATGTTTCTTTTCAAGGTGCTGACATATATTCCAAATGTAAACCAAATCGGGGTCCAGCCGTTTAGGAGTTCAGTGACATACAATGTTCAGAAAATTCTATGAAATCGTGAAATCGTGACTCTCAGCTTACTTCATTTTGTGGCAACAACAACATAAAGTTTTACATTTTTTTTATCTAAGAACCTTCCACACAGAAGTTCCAAACAAGTACTTTTTACAGAATCGCAATCGGTTCAGCCGTGTGGTCAGGCATATCGATAAAACAAAAGACATTTCATTTTTATATATACAGGGTGTCCCAGAAGTCGACGTCAAGCCTGAAACGGGTGACAGGCCAGGTCATAGTAGTTATCAGAAATATATAAAAAAAATCTATGTCCTGTATTTTTAAAATTATCTACACTAGTTTACACGAAAAATTAACCTTTGTAAAAAAGTATTTTCTAGGCTCACTTTGGGTCGCTGAATATGAAACCAAAAGCCTTTTTTCAAAGAAGCGTTTTCGAGATTTTTTCGAAAAACCTGTTTCTTGGTACCTTTCGCAGTTATTTGTCAAGATCTTCTGAAAAAAAAAATTATCTAATCGACGCAAGCAATCTACTGTTCAAAAGGTATTGATGCGCCCTTTGCAAAAATATATAACTTTTGCAGATTTAAATAAAAATTAAAGTTACTAGCGACCAAAATCGAAAAAGGGGAAATTTTCAATCCTTTTTGGAAATTTCACATTTTTAGATGCATTTTTTCAAATGTGTTTCAAAGATAAATCATAGCAGTACATTTTGAGTCCAATATCATCCAAATCGGATAAGAAATGTAGATTTTATGGAGCACTGAGTAAAAATTCAAACTTTGTTTTTTTTCACAAAATCACACTATTGCACAGTGGGAGAAATGGTCAATCTAGCGGCGCTTTAGCGAAATTTTTAAATTCAGAATTCTCCAAATTTTGTTTGTTTTATTGAAAATTTATTTCCTAACGGGGTCTTTTCTGTTTTCGTTTTTGTTTTGTTCCAAATATTCGCATATCTGTGAGCTTTCGAATTTAACACATGTTTTAGCAAGTGCAATAATTACTATTTACCTATTTGTAAGTAAAGTTTTTGTTGAACTGAAAAACTTAAATATAAAATTTTGTAATAAGATTTGTGACTTAATTATTATTATTTGGTATGTGTTAAATAAAAAAAAAGTCATTGTGGTCTGTTAATATATGTTTTAGATCTTTACAATGGAAAAAGAAATTGTC
>JAPVRG010278032.1:0-10375 GCA_029783565.1 Rhagoletis cerasi
AAATTCATACATCTTTGAAAAAATCATGCGCGCAAGCGCTAAATCGATTTCGGGCAAATATTCATTTTTCGCGAAACAAGCGTGCAAATTGACAAAATCCCGCTCCTTTCCCCGTCTCCCGCTTGTTTCTCCACACTTGCCATTCTCAATTCCATTTTTATTTTCTATTTTGTTTTGGTCAAACACCAGCACGCCTCTGCCTCCGCAAGCAGCCCCTCTGCCCGGGCTCATCACATTCTTCTTTTAATTTTGATTTTGCTTTTCGCCGACGAGCCTAGATGTGGTGGAATTACAATTTCATTTCGTGGTGTGGGGTATTCTGTTGACATCAACCGCAAATTTTTGGCGAGAAAAAGCTCATTTGAAAAATGCGCCTTCTCATTACATATAAGTTCTCTGCAAGAACGCTGAAAGCGTATCTTTCTTCTACTAAAAAGTTATAGATTTAGTTGTTGGGTTTTCGATCAAAGAACGCCTAAGTTGTATTACAACGATTCCGGGGGTGTGAGACTTTGTCGAAACTGTGATTATAAGCTAAACTATAATCTAGAATAAGAGATTTGCATTGAACATTTTCTCTAATCCCAAAAAGACTTTTAAATACGCGCAAAATATTTTAGACTTTTAGAGAAAAATAAATAAATCGTAGTGATATGACAGATGAATATACATACATGCAGGGACGGAAAATAATCATTATTTTTAAAATTTGAATCAAAAAAATCCACAAGTAATCGTCGTAAAACAATTTTAACTATACTCACGTATTAGGGTTCGTATGTCCTACCGTAATTTACAATGATTTTTATTTTTCGAGTTTAACCAATAAAGATTAAAAATAATAATTAATATTTGAGTTTCATTTTTTCGCTCAAAGATAATAATTATTACTTAATTTTTATTTTTCCGATCAAAAAAATGATTATTTTATGATTTTTATTTTTCGCTCAAAGATAATTATTATTGAGTTTTATTTTTTTACTTAAGATCAATGATCATTCAAAAAACTCAAATACTAAACTGTCATTATTTCCGACGCATCCTCTTCAGAGGTAGCCACACTTTAATAAAGAGAATAAGTCGTGAAATTTTCAGGTCAAAATTTCAGTTGCTTGCTGCTGTATGTACTTTTAAATTTTATAACTAATCATTAATTTTAAGTAAAAAAATAAAACTCAATAATAATCATTATCTCTGAGCAAAAAAATAAAAATCAAAATATGATCATGATTTGTGATCGAAAAAGTAAAAATCAAATAATAATTATTTCCGTTGAGCGAAAAATAATAATCAAATATTAATTATCATTTTTAAGCGATAACGTTAAAAATCATAAAATAATAATTAAATGCTGATTTAAATTATTTTACTCATAATGATTACCGTCCCTGCATACATGCATACATACATACTTTACTTAGAAAAATATGTTTTGTCAAATTAGTTTATATGCACTTGTTCGTACATAAATAATTACTTCTATTAAGAATACTTAATATTGACTTTGAATTTTCGGCATGAATAATGCAATGATTAGGCGGATGTGAATACCGAAATCGTGTACTGTAATTTAAATGGTTATAAATATATTTAAACTATTATTTAAGACTCTGTGTGTGTGTGCAAATGCCAAATGCCAAGAATGCAAATTACAAAAAATTAATTGATTTTACCAGCTCAGCACCACTAATGGGTAGCGGTGGTGGCAACTTTTTGATTGATTAGCAGAAAGGCGTTACACGCGTGTGTAGATTGCAGATTTCCACAGAAGTACGAGCACTGGAAGTAACGACTATGTATGAATCATTATTGGGCATACGAAAATTGGGCGCGATTCGACTGTAATTCAGCGCCGCGATCATTGCCAAGTTGAGTGGCGCTTAGCGGCATCACGGCTAAGTTGTTTTGTGGTTTGCCCCATTGCGTAGAATGAATATTGTAAGATGTGGTGGTCAGTTAACCGAAATGCACTTTAACCGGCCAGCCACAACAGCAACTCTGCATGTTAAGCAAATTGGTTTGCGTTAGCGTATACCGGCGCACAGCTGCATTTCATTAGAAGCGGCATGACATTTTTTGTCGAAAGATGAGCAGCATTCAACTAGAAATATTGCTGTGCTAATGACTAATCGAGGGATTTCTTGTTTTTTTTTTTTAGTTAGCGAACGGTGAGTATTCATCTTGCTCTGCTGTTGTTTTGTTGCAATTTTTCCATTGCATTTGAAACATAAATTTTATGTTGATGCAAATTTGTAGAAAACGCAGCAGTCAACCTCGCATACGGTGTCATTTTCTTACTAGCCATGGGTTCAAGAGTGAGGACATAGAGTCGGATATTGTTTGAGCGGGAAAATGTTTAGCTGACAATTAAAGTGCGGTTAAACATAGCAATGCAAGCACTTTTGTCTACGAATTTTGCTGTCAAAATACGAAAGCGAAAGTCCACTTTACCGTGTAAACACACAAAAATCACTTTTTGCGAATTCGCAGAAATCACTTTCAGAAATCAAAATTGCAAGGTGTAACTGCAGCTGAAAGGAAGAAAGCGCTTTCGAGAAATTATTTCTACTTGCTCGCGTTGCATTAGGAGTTTTCATTTTTTCTGAACATGCTGTCAAATCAATCGAGTGTTGCCGTGTGACACGATTTTCTGCCAATGGGTGCATTATTATAAAAATGTTGAAGAAATATGAAAAATATTTGGAGTTAATTTACAGTGCAATTTTGGCAATTGTTTTTCAATTTACCACAGTCTTTCGAAAGACAAAAGTCATATGTATTTTGGAAACTATCTTGAAAGCTCTTTTCTGTCTTTTCAAAGACTAATTGAAAGATCTGCTAACGAGAAGGTGTCATTTTGTTAGTATTTTAGCAATTACGCCCATTGTCAATACCATCCGTCCTTATTTTATTTTTATTCGAGTTATCGTGTGCACAAACGAACGCACAGACCGATGGACGGACGGACGGACGGACGGACATGGCCTTATCAATTTCTCTTTTCATTCAGAGCATTTTGGTGTATATATGTTAATATCTATACTGATTCCTTTAGGCTGTTACAAACAACCGATATATGAACAAAGTTAATATACCCTTATGCACAAGTGCGCTCGGGTATAAAAAAGAAAAAAAATAAATTACCAAAAATTAAATGAGATTAAAAATAAATAGTTTTCTTTTGAAAACAATGAAATCTAAAAATTAGAAGAAAATTAAGTAAAAAAAAAATTGGTAAGTTCCTAAAAATTAAATGAAATTAAAAACAAATGTTGTTTCTTTAAACCAATAATTTTATTTATTTATTTACTTCAGTCTAAATCAAATACAGACTATTACAAGTATACATGTAAATTAGAAACAATAAATGTTAACGAATAATAAATAATTTAGTAACATGGGATTATTACAAAGATAGGAACTGATAAAATTACGAAGAGTGGATCTTGGCAGCGAAAAATCTAGGTCTAAAGAACTTGCGAGCATGTTGAAGTCCATCATTGTTCTTTTAATTGGCGCATTCATGCTATAAACAGTTTTACTTAATCCAACAGGAAAAACATCTAATCTTCGCAAATTTTTTCTCGCAACATTAAAATTGACTCTGCCAAGTAGGGCAGGACAATCAATTTTGCCTAAAATAATGTCCAAAAGAAAAGCCATAGATAGAAATATCCTCCTTCAACGCAGTGTCATTAGGTTAATTAATAGACAACGAGAAAAATATGACGGTTTCGGTTCTGAAAAGTTTAACCAAGGCGTATCGAATAAACACTTTCTGAACAAATAAATGCACCATAATCTAATTTAGACCGGATAAAAGCAGAATACAGAACTTTGAAAGTATACAGATCATAAAAATCTCGACTAATTCGACGAACAAACGCGAGCATGGCGAATGAGTTAGCAATAGTATAGTTAATATGAGTTTGAAACGTAAATTTCGAGTCAAAAAACTCCAAGGTCCTTCACCTCATTAACTGACTCTAAAAACGAATGCGAAATATGATAAAATGTTTGCAAAGTCTTAAGCAGTTTATAGAAAGTTAGCTTATGACATTTTCCAATATTAAGAAACAATCAATTTTTTACGCACCAAGCATGCAAGTTATCAAGCTCTGCCTGAAGAACTTGAGAGTCATTAAAACTTTTTATCACTGAGTAAATTTTTAAATCATCTGCATACAAAAGCAACTTGGTAGATGAAAAACATGACCTAATATCGTTTATAAATAAGACGAAGAATAAAGGCCCTAAAACGCTCCCTTGGGGAACGCCAGAGGTAGGAACAAATGACTTCGAACAAACACCGTCTAATATAACAGACGCCTTCCTGTCAACTAAATAAGAACGCATCAACTGCAGCAGCGCGGAATGAAACCCCAAGTGGGCAAGTTTAGCAACAAGGATTTTGTGAGAGATCCTGTCAGACGCTTTAGAAAAATCCGTATAAACAGTGTCAACTTGGTGACCACTCTGGAACGCATTAAAGCAATCATCGGAAAAATGACAAGATTCGTAATAGTAGACCTACCAGAGATAAAGCCATGCTGATTCGAACAGACTATTTGCTTAATATTAAAGAATAATTTATCTTTAATGATGGTTTCCAATAATTTCGAAACGGTAGACAACTTTGAGATGGGTCTGTAATTACAAACATCACTTCTGTTAACACTTTTGAAAACAGGAATGACTGAAGCCAGTTTCCAATCATTGAAAAAGACTGCTGAAGCAAGTGACAAGTTAAAAATTATTTTTAGTGGTGCCACTAAAGACTGGCAATTTTTAAACAGAACCACTGAAAAGTCGTCAACATTTGTTTGCGTTGAATTTTTCGGATTATTTATGCCTTTAATAATGTCATCATCTGTCGCTTAAATCTTTTGGAAGTATATCCGCAAGGTCTTCATTAGATGAATCATCATCAGCTACAAAGTTCGACGAGAAAAAATTAACAAAGAGGTCAGCTGCCTCAAGAATAGAGCTAGCGGTAAAATCCTTATAGAAAACCGAAGTAGGGATACTTAAAATCTTCTTTCTAGAATTCACATACTGACAAAAACTTTTAGGATTGCTTTTAATTTTAGATTCATAATTATTCACATACTCCCTGTAGCAAGATTTATTCAAACTGTCAAGATTTATTCAAGCTATCGTGCCTACTGTCTGTCAATTGCCTCAGTAAAGGCTTTCAACTATCTTAGCCAGAATCGCCCTGTTATTCACCTGATATTAAGTATTTAAATATTAATGCACTAGCTTTTTTCCGCGACTTCGTATGCGTGGAATTTAGAATCATGTATATATATTTTTGTTTTTACAGAGACAGTTGAGAATCAAATATTAAGTCTTAGAATGGATAGGTAAAAAGCATATATTTTTGTTCAACTTTTTTTTTGTCCAGTTTTTCTGTTTTCTTTTTCCTCTGTTCGCTTACACTGAATTTGACAATCTCCACGTTGAAATCAATAGGAAAATGCACCTAGTCAAGGCAAATTAATAGGATGTGGTGGCTTGGGTGAGTGTATGAACATTCAATACAATTCAACATAATGAAAATCAGCCAAAAACATAGGAGATTTTTAAATTTCTCTTTTTAAGCATATTTATGTATGAAATAGCTAAAGCTGGAACTCCATAGCATGCGTATTCGAATTTGCGTGTTTGACAATTGTTTTGAATACAAACATTTTGTGGCAGCAGCTACATGGCAACGCAAGCAAACAGAGAAAATTACGTGTATTTCAAGCTAGAACTGCATAGCATATGTAAATATACAGCGGAAATAAAATATTTTCCAGCGGTAAAATGGATTCTATATTTTCGGTTAGACCTCTATCTAGCTTATCTTATCAATTTAACTGAAATTAATTTTTTTTTGTATTGTAATAATTCATTTATTTTATCAATTTAATATTTGAATAAAAATTTTCAAACAGGTGGCAATAATCCTAAAAAATATTTTTGGGGGTACAATTTCCTAAACCTCTTTAGTTTGATGCCCACATTGTAATATTTTATTTAACTAATCAATTAAGTTAAATTAAAATTGTCAAACTGTTGGCAACCTTCCACAAAAATATTTTAGGCTGTAAGCCTTCTTTAAATTCTTTATTTTGACAGCTATATTGCAATATTAACTTAATCTTATCAACTTATTTAAACAGAAATTTTCAAATAGGTGGCACCTCTCTAATCTTTTTTTTCTAAATTTTAAGTTAGACCTCTAGCAATACGTCGGCGAAAACTGCATACAATTCCATGCATTTGTTTTTGAGTGATGTGCGTACAAACATGCGGAAAGACAGACCCACAGACAGACAAAAATTCTAAAAATTGTTGATTTGGCTTCGGGTGCTTTAATAAAAGCCCCACGTACATATTAATTTTTCTTTAGGATCTATAATGTACAGACATCGTCCTGTTTCAATTTTATTATGTATATGTATAGATTATACATTTTACGGCTGTTTTGTGCGCATTGTAGCGTTTTTAGTAAAATTTTCAAGCCACTAGGCGGCCGCTTTGGTCTAATGGTTATCAGTGCACACAGCCATTCCGCAGATTTTGGGTTCGAGCCCAGTTTCCGACCAAATTCAAAAAAGGAATTTTTAATAAAACGGCCACACCTCGGCAGGCAATGGCAAAAACTCTGACTTCTGCAAAAACTCAGACCCTCTGGGGAAGTACTGTCTTCGGCAAAGTTGAAATTAAGCTGATATAATCTTCATAGAAATGTTTAAAAATATTTAAAATTGTGACGAGTTCGACAAGTCCTTGTGACTGGTGTAAAGTAATTATGTATGAAGTAAAAGTTTCCATACAAAATCAACAACTTCTTTTTATTTTTTTAATATTTTTCAAAAGTTGAATGAAACGTTGCCACTTAGTAAAAAAGTTACTATTGAAATAGGGATAATTAAGGCATTTAAAACTTAGATCATCTGGCCCCTTTACATGTAATGGCCCAAGGCATAGTTCTATTAAATCAGCCGTTTCAACTCGCCCAAAGATCGGGATGGTTTTAAGGATATGTAGGTATACTTTTGGTAAAATCTTGAAATTTTGCGGCCATCGAGTGAACTCATAAGAGGAGCAGACCCGTTTAACTCAACCTCTACTCGATTTGCCTTCTTCTTTGAGAATACATGGGATACGATGAATAAAAACTTGGAGACCATATAAGATTCGTAAGGAGTAAAGCTATATCCTAAAAGATGTGATCAACATTTTTCCGATTCATGCTCAAGGATCTGCAGAAATCAGATTGCCTAAGTGGCAGTTATTTTCTGATCTTGGCATAGAGGTGTCGGCGTCGTAAACCGCGCTGTGTATTGACCAGCTTGTGAGATATATTTTTTCGTTTTTCAATTGCTTTTTTTTTATTTATTAATAATTATTATCAAAGATTATGCGACAACATCCCACTGTGCTTGACTCTGACATTAGCCATTTGACATTTGCATTTGCAACATTTAATTGCATTTGCTACTTGAAACTCTGCAACAATCCACTGGCTGCTGTCATTTGCGCTGCTGTTGATGGTCAACGCTTTCAATGCGATGCTGAAAGTTATTGCACATTCGTGCAGTTATTTTTAGCCGCTGACACGGTGCCAAGTTAACAACAGGGGGCGGTGAACGACGTTGTGTTGTCGTTGATGCGCCTATATTTGTTGTTCTTTCTCTAATTCATTTAGCTTTAAACCCGGAATTTAGTTTTTATTAGTTTTTTATAATTTAAATTGCCGACGGAGCTAGTAGCTTTTGCAGTTTTGTTTTGCGTTATTGCAAATCAATTACTTAATTGCCAAGGTGCATAGGCATGAATTTGCGACTGACAATTGTCTGCGAAATTGGCTTTTATTTTATGACAGGAAATACGCTACAAAAAAAAATTATTTATTTGAAACTAAGCGGCTTAAAGATGGTCACGATGCATGTGATAATATATTCTAATGATACTTACTTGTGTGATCATTTGTATCTTCATAGCTATCGGCACAGACAATGTAGTTGTTGACGTTATCGTTCTCGTTATTGTTATCAACATTGACTGCAATGTCGTTTTCTTTGTTCCTGTTTATTTGTTTATTTATATTTTGATTAATACAGACTTCGTTATTTTTATCCAAGGAATACATAAAACTAATTGCTGTATGCAAGCAATGATTACTCAAACTTAGAACGCATAAATGGGTTATATATTTTCAACTGATAATCAAAATAAATCTTAGGGGGGGGGGTTTTCGTATGCGAAAAACGTTCGAAAAAGATCAGTATTGGAAAGCAATAATTTTATCTTATTTGTTTAAATTGAACACTTGAAAGCATATATGCGTATTTCGTCAGTGGCTGGGTGTGCAGAGGAGCGTGGTACTACTTATTAGCTTTCCGGTGCCGAGTTGAAAAGCGGTCAGACGCAATAAAACAATTCGTTATTCTTGTTTAATTTTTTCCAAACTACGGGTATGAAAAAGTATTTGTGAAGTGAAGAAGGATTGAACGAAAAATTCAATCAAACAAATTTCAGAAAATAAGCAAAAAACGTATACGTTTCACAACCATTTTCGGTACCTATGCTTCTGTCAAACACTTTAGTGGGAAAACAGATCGTCAAAGTATCCAAAAACGGAATCGGTAAACGGAAAAAAATCCGCATTTCATCCACTTTTCATTCCTTTTCGGATCCATTTTCGGATTTTTTGCTGGCTGGGTACATTCGAAATTTCTTGACATACTAACACCTGTTAAAGGTAATCATTACCAATATATTTACATACATCGATTGTCCGCTGCAATAACGACACAACTCAAAGTTTCATGTCTTTGAGTTAAGTAGCGGATTAGGTTGAAAAATAACCATATTTTTCTTTGGAACATCGACATATATTTACTTGTTACCAATCCGACAGGGGGCGCAATTGAGCCATTTATCAGAGATTCGAGGTTGGCAAACCTTACTACTGAACAGTGGCACATGTCTCAGTTGTGACCGAATCTCTGCGAGTGGTAATACCAGTTTACTTATTTTACTTATTGACTATTATTTTACTTAGTATTTATTTTGTATAAAAAAATATATTAAATAAATTAATAAAATTGATTATTTATTTTGATATTTACTTATTTAAGTTCGACCTCTAGCAATGCATCGGAGAAAACTGCATTCAATTCCATGCATTAGTTTTTGAGTGATGCGCGTACAAACATACCGGCGGACAGACATACAGACAAAAATTCTAAAAATTGTCGATTTGCCTTCTTCTGTAATATCTATAATGTACAGACATCGGTCTGTTACAATTTTATTTTTATATGTATAGATAATAAGTTTCATTTAAAAAATTTTATATATTTTTTTCTATTAAAAGGGAATCTTAAACTACTCCTAATATTGTTGGGGAACCCAATGAAATATTGCTTTAAAGGGAAAATGGCCTATCTAAACTTAAGCCACTTACTTTATCTGACGGGCACATATATATATGTATATATACATACATATGTGTTGCTATACATGTAAATATATTGGTACGAATGCGCCAAATGAACGTTGCACCGTTTGCATTTCAATTATTTGGACACATTTATTTAACATCGAAAAAGGAGGAAGAAGGAAAAAATGGTGCAAAGCAAATATGTATACAGAGATGAAGAACATTTTCATATAAATACATATGTATGTACATATCTTTACATTTGGGTAAATAAAAGTGCATACCGGCACACACATACAATTCCATCGCAAATATTTTTTACATACATACTTACATACATACATACATACATGCATGAAGTGCATTCATACATTGTATGACATAATAAGGAAAAAAAAACGAACGTGAAAAGGGATATTGTAATTGAAACGCATGACTCGCCTGACCCGAATTACAAAGCAAATATACAAGCAGTTCCTCCTCCACCTCCACCTCCTCCTCCCCATCGCCACCGTTAAGCAGCTTCAATTTTGCGCTCTTTCTCCATCCGCGTTGTTGTTGCTTCCTGCACAAATTGTTCTTACTGTTTGCCTTTGTTGTTGTTAGCAAATAGTAAAAGCCTACATTTACTTTACACATATTTACATTGCAGTTTAACACATTCCGAACATTACAGCAACAGGGCAAATATTAATTACAACAACATTTGTAAAAAGTAATGCATGCTTACATGCGTACTTGTATGTGTACGTATCTTCATAAGAATTGTGTTATGTTGTATAAGTTCTATAAACGAATAAACGAACGTATTGAGTGTGAATTAGGGATGTTAATATTTTCGATTTTTGCGATCCCGGGATTTTCGGGATGTCGTTGTTGCAATCCCGGGATCCCGGGATTAGTCCCGGGATTTAGATATTCATTATTTTTCAA
>JAPVRG010278040.1:5041-19630 GCA_029783565.1 Rhagoletis cerasi
CATATGTACATTGTTACATACTTTGTATCTGTAGAAGTACGAATGCCAAATTGGCCGTCACTTTAAGCAGCATTCGTGCAAAGGTTATTTAGTTACTATTTTCAGCATCAAGTGTTACCAAACTACAAACAAATATGCATATGTATGCACATTGCCTTTAACATTTACATATGTAGGTCTGAAAATACCTACATATATACAATAGATACACTAATACAAGCGACTCATCATTCAAGTGTAGTGGTTAGCAAATATGTATGTAAAAACCTTCTAATTTGGATTTTTGAACTTTTTTTTGTCGCATGCTTGTCTGCCGGATAATATTCAAATTCTTTACCACCACTGCACTTTCGAGTCATTGGCATTCCTTTAGCAAGGAAATATTTGTCGTCATTTACCGTTAACTTGGCTAAGTTCGATAAAAAAAAAACGTAAATAAGGTCAACAGCGAGTCCTTCAGTAAGGCATTGTATTTGGAGAGTGTCGTACTTATTTGCAACACTGTATGGGAGAAGGTGTGTCGTCAGATATACAATGCTATTTTGTTGCTGTTGTAGTAACTACTTGTCGATGACGTGCCAAGTGTGAAGTGTACTCGGGTACGTCTGCTAGTGTTCCCACAACAAATTTCAAGTGTTAGCGACGCATGCGCTGGGGTATCATGAGTGATAAGAGAGCAAGTGAGAGAAACTGGAGAGTGAAAGTGTAGAGTGAAAAGCTAGAGTACGAGTATAGCTTTCGGTTGTTGCAGCAGAGTTGTGTGAGTTTCCGATGCGCTGTGAAGGATTTCAGAGCATGTCAAAGGAATACTGTGCTCTTTGCACGTCTGCCTAATTAGTGGGTTTCGGAAAATCAGCTGCTATGAGCTTTTTTAGTAGCAACAAGCCTGCAGAAAGTTGAGGTGCATAGTAGGCCCGGTAGCGAAATGAAAACAAGTGGTTTAACGAGAGATTTTCTTATAGAATTTTTAATGTTTTTTTAATGAATATCATCAGCTACAAATTTAAAAATAATTTTTATGGTTTCTTATATTTATTAAGTAAGAACTTACATATCGACAAAGCTTATAAACACCATCTGTGTTAACAAGTTTGCCTTAACAAATAATTATATTTAAAAGTACCACGTATACTACGGTTTGACAGCCTTATTTTTATTTTGGTTTTTGAACTAGAGCGAGAGATTTTTATTTACTTATTGAACTTTTTTTAATTGTTCTGTTCATATCCTTATAATTTTTTTAAAATTTTTAACATTTTTTTGTTTTTTTTTTAATTTTTTTTCAATTTTTTTTTTAATTTTTGGTTTTTTTATTCTGTTAATTTTTTTGAAGCTTATTTTAATAAATCATAAACTCATTCTTTGCCACACAGATGCTTATTTTAAGAGCCGCTTTCACTGTTATTCTATCAGACTTGGAGCTTTAAATACCTTGATTCACAAAATTTAGCAATTGCTTTCCTGTAATTTTAGTGCAAGTTTCTTTTTGTTTAAGTTAAAAAATGGATGATTCGAAAACTTTTAGAGTCGTTTATTTAAGCTTGAAGAATTTGATGTATTTAAAGAAACAATTAAATTGTTTGGACTACTTTGCCGAGGAAAATTAAAAAAATATACATAGAAATATAAATACTCTAATTTTTTTTTCGCAATCCAGAATTTTTTATTAAATTTTTTAAATATCTTTAATTAATCTTTCGAAAATACATCATAATCTTTGGCTATTTAAACTTCTTAATTTGTTTCTTTTAAATTATGATAAGAAATTTCAAAACGTATTTCTTCACTATTCAGATTTTTTTTCATAAAAGTTTATTGATTCTTGTGGCTTTCGCTGTTTTCAAATATTTACAAAACTTAAAATATTTTTTTTCACAAAGTTCAGACTTCTCATACAAACATACATTTTAATGAAGTAGTAGTAGCCTTTTCATTTTTCCTAGTGCAAAGTTTTTGCAGATTTGATACTTTTTACAAGCTTTTATTTACTTTTACCTGTGTGCAATCAAATCGTGCAATACATTTTTAACCAACTTCCCGATGAGCAAGAGACTTGAAACTTCAAACTAAGCTCAGAACCCGAGGACAATGTAATGTGAATGATGAATTAATGGAATAACTTCAAAAAAATTTTGCCGATAGTTGGCGCAGGAATCGAGATATTTGGAAACCCCCTATTTATGGTCCGACTTGGTTCATATTTAGAATATATGTATGTTACTTACATGGAAAGCAACAACTCCACAAAAAATTTAGACATTAGGTGGTGCGGGGATCGATGTAATTTAACCTTTCACACCTTGTTTTGTTAACTAATAAAAGCTTGTTTAAAAAAAAATTTTCAATTACTTGCTTAAATATCAAAATTATATATTATTAAAAATAATTTGTTAAAAAAATTAAAAACAAAGTTATTGGGAAATTAAAAATTTTTTGTAAATATTTTTTTACGCATTATATTTTTTTTATAAAAATTAATTATATAAGTTAGCTTTTGGAGATTTGTTTAAACTTTTGTTCTAGCTTTCTTTCTTTTATTTTTTTTTTTAATTTACTGTTATAATATTTTCAGAAAAAATTTGCTGTCAGGAATTTGAAATCTAAACTGAAGAATATTTATATGGAATATTTCTCACGCACATACATTTGTTTGTTAAGTACATACATATGTAAGTGCATGTTTTTACGCAGATTTAATAGTGGAGAATTATTTAAAGCAATTTTCTTATTTCAAGTTAAGGTTTTCAAGTTAAGTTGCACACTTTTTGGATTGTTTAAACAGTAGAAAAGTTAAAAAAAAATATACGAAAGATTTATAAAAGTGAAAACTATCAGCGTGAAATCGCCAGTATGGGTAAATTGTATGGTTTCCGGGGTATCTTTTATCAGACAAAAGTCCTGACAACCAGGGATTACAGCTTTTACAAAAATAAGGTCACCTATGAGTAGATAATTAGCAAAAAAAGTATTTTAAAAAAATATATAAAAAATAAAGAATCACAAATAAACGAACAAGCATGTAAATATGTATGCATAAATAAATAAATAAAGAAATAAATAATCGAATAAATCTTAAATTCCATCATCCTAGCAGTATGCAATTCCCTTGCAAGCGCTTTAAAGAGTAGAGTTCATTGAGTATTTTTTCAAAAATTTAGTTTTTATTTAAAAAAGATGTGTCATACAACACAAAAAAAGAGTTTTATGCTAATTATACTTATGCTAATACATTTTTCGTTTTTTTTTTTAATTTTAATTTGAATTTTTCAAGGGTCAATAACAATCTCAATTTTTTAGCTAAATACAGCTCGATTTTAAACTATTTAATAGTTGAATACTTTTCCTTGTCATTTTGGAAGAAATAATTTGAACTTTTCAGTGCTTTTTTCAATGACTTTCTCATTTTCATTTAGTTAAATATATCGCTTTCTTTTAGAAACAAAAAATGCAATTTTGAATGGAAGAAAGTTGCAAAGTTCTACATAAACTACTAAAATGTTGTTACTAGCAGTGCTTATATTTTTTTTTTGAATTTTCTTTAATTTATTTGTATTTTTTATACGTTTTTTTTTTGAATTTGTTCATTCGACGTATTTTTTGTTTCTTTCTAAATAAATTGTTTGTTCATATTTTCCAGTTTTCCCTTGTTTTTTTTTATATTCGCATTTCACTAAAACATATTTTAGTTTAGCTGGCATATGTAAATACATACATATACTTAACCTTACTCGCTAACCTTTCAAATCATTAACTCGAGGCACTACGATTTCCAATTATTATTTTCTTTTTTACTTACTCGCCTGCTTACACCTAAAAACTTACTAGTAATATTTATGAGTACAATAAATATAGTACGTGTATTTCGAATACTTAATCAATTTTTAATTACAAGTCTTTTGCTGTCTATGTGGAGATAAAAAATAAACGGCTTCTCTGAAGCTTGAATTGTCTACGACTACAATACTTAGTTAATCAGCCTCTTTTGCGATACGTCTGTGGTTTTTTCTTAAAATTTTTTCTTATCTTACGCTAAGGTGCTGTACGCGCGCCGCCTGCCGCCTGGCATCTATCTAATGCATTGCATAAGGCGAGCAGACAGTGTAGCGCGGCACACGCGAATAGAGGCCGGACATGCCTTTCATGTAGACGTAGTGAACTGGTGGACGCAAGATGCTCTGCTGCTTCTTCTCCTTCTTCTTGCCCTTAGCAGCAGCACTGCTGCCGGTGCTGGCGGAGCGGTTGTTGTTGTTATTGCTCATAGAGCGATTGCTACTACCGCCGCTGCCGCTGCCACTGCCGCTGCCACTGCCACTGCCACTGCTGCTACTGCCACTGCTGCTACTCCTGCTGCCACTCGACGACGCAGACAACGTATTCGGCAAACTATGTTTCTTGGCCTCATTATTATTTCTGCCATTCAAATGGACTACGTCATCAGTTTCCTTCGGCTTGGCATCCTTGAAACAGCGTAGCGGTGTGCTGCTGCACGATAACGACCTCATCGATGTGCTGCTCGCGAAATGGCTTAGCATACGTGTCACTGAGGAAGCGATTGAGAGGCGGCTCAAATGTAGACGTCTATGCGTTGAGGAGGACTGCTTTTGCTGGTGCTGATTGTGCTGTTGATCGTGCTGCTGCTGCTGCTTGTGGTGCTGATGCTGCTGGAGTTGTTCATGCTTATTTTTGCGTTTTTGCTGCTGTTCGCAACATTCTTCATGCGTAGAACACTCATCATCCTCATCGCTGCTATTCGTATCGGTGTTGTGTTCAGAGCTACTACAACTATGCGCCACATTGGCATCGGATGAGTGATGCTGGTGATGGTATATTTTCAGCGAGGTACATATATCCTCCTCATCATCGCCATCGCCATTGTAGGCATCCACCAAACAATCAACGTCGAATGAGCAGAATGCAGGCGAATAGGATGAGCCGCTGTACGCCGAGGAGGAGAGTGTGTTGCGTGAAGCGTGTTGGGAATGCTGCTGGCGGTGAGTATGCTGTTTGGGCTGTACGCTCGATTGATGCGCCAGATTATCGGCGGCGCTGTATGTCAAGTCAATGTTTGAGCCGGTAAGATGGAAGCCCAAGTGTGAGGCGCGTTCATAGCTCAGGGAGAATGAATCTGTCGAGGAGCTAGGTAAATCATCCTGGCTGTTGTAGATGTACGGATGGCGCTGCTGTGGCGCCAATTGGCGTGAAGTGTGTTGGAGAAAAGGACAGCCCAAATGCTTACCGATGCAATTGAGAAAACCGCGCGATGTCTTGAGTTCGCGTGCGCTTTTGAATTTGGGCATTTTGCTGTCGCTGGAGGAGGATGCAGATGATGATGAATAGGAAGTGGGCTTGTGATCGTCGTGTATGATTGGGGGAATAGAGTTTTTCGAAGCTGAAGGTGATGCTGACTTGGAGCAGCATGACATTTGCTGATTGCTGCGATTTTGCGGCGTTAAGTTATCCATTTTTGTGTTTGCCGTTTTGTTGATTGAATTAATTATAAATTAGAGTTTCTCGCACAATTATTGAAGCAAATTAATGCAACAGTTCTTTAAGCCAATTACTGGGCTTTTTCAAAATCACTTTGTGTCTATTAGCTAGACTCACTTTTTTGCGTTAAATTGTTCTTCGCAAAATGTTTACTTCAAAAGTTTATTGAAAATGTCTTTTGCTTGCAAAATGTACAATTCACTTGTATGTAGTGCTTGTTTGCTGACACTTGCACTTTAAATGTTAAAATGTTTTTGATTTAAAAATTTCAATAAATTTCTCTTAGCTTTTCAAATATCAACGGTTTTTGCTTTTACTTCCTGTAAGTATATTCCGCAATTTTCACTGAGATATTTCAGCTCCGAAGCGCGAAGAACATATGTCCGCTACCAGCAATGGTCAGCGCTTTTATAGCCGAGCTCAGTCAGGGACGCATTCGTCCTCATTACCGCAATATCGTTACGAGGGCCAAAGCTAGTATAGCGCGAAGCTTATTTGCGTCGTATGCAACCTTCGCCTCTGCTACAAGCAGCAACAACAGCGAAGCATAAGGCACATATGTACATATAGAAATTTTTGAAAGCATTCGTACGCGTGAGCTGTGCACAAACGAAGTGTGAAGTGTGACTTGGCGAGCTTTGTCAACAGCAGCAACAAGTGTTCGTGAACTTTGCGCTCTCCGACTATATGCGTGGATGTGTGTATGTGTGACTCATCGTCGTCGTTGTTGTCCGCTGGTCTCGTTTTCAATCGTGTGCGGAAATTCTAAGCATAGTTCAGTTGCAACTGCACCTATGTACAAAGTGCCTACGGCCTGAAATGCATACAATGCCAAGCCCACCTTTCTCTTTGTCATATGTTCAATACTGCAGTGCCCAAAGTCACATACGTTTGACAGCTGCTTAAGACGCGTGCTTAGCATGCCCAACAGCTTTGAAGCGACACGCTTTCCACAGAGCGCCGTGGCGAAATGTTTCTGTATTTACACGCGACCAGGCGGAAGCGTGAACTCGCAGTCCTTTGTGCACTCTATTGAAGCAATCATTTAACAACGATTGCTTTCTTACACTCCAGCAGACATTTGTTTCTGTCGCAGTCAATGCACAAGACGCTGCTGAAGAAAGGATTCTGCTTTGATCAGAGGTGTAAGTTCATGCAACGTGACTTTTGCTGGCGCTACAGTTTCTTAGTACAACTTTGCTTAGCTGTGACTTTGCCGCCTTCGCACCTTTGCTTAGTTGCACTATTTTTTGTTTTGACCTGCAACTGCACGTGAGTTTCGTGCGTCATTTTGGAACTTTTACTAAGCTCTAAACAACTATTAGCACCAAGATTGGCGATGAGAAATAAAAGTTTTGCCAACTCGTATGCATATTGTGCGAGTTTCCGTTGGGCCAATGATTTTTGACGTTGTCGCGCGTTCATATGATGCACTCAGATTTGTTTGTGGTTGTTTTGTTTTGAATTTCTCACGTTGGACTTGCAATGGTGAGCATTGTTTAAAATTGTTCCTTTGGAAGCAGGCCGAAATTAGACAGTGTTACACAATTTATGCGTACCTTTATTTATTTACAACTTCAATACGTACTTACTGGGAAAGGAAATTTGTTAAAAGTATCGACTAATCTTAAAATGAAGTAAAATTAATAAACACAATAAATACAAATCAATTGATAAAGCGCTGAATTTAAACCTAAATGGGGATGAAAAAAGATATGGCGCTGAAAAAATTTGGGATAAGGGCGGGTGGATAAAATATTATGATTTTTCGAAGCATACTTAATGGAGGAGGATGGCATTTGTACCATAGTTCAGTACCAAGACTTCAGTGCAGTTTTCTCTCTCTTCCAACGGAAATCAAAGACATCAATCCAATTCGAGATTCCGTAATTGGTCTCTGGCATTAGCGTTAGCAAAATATCTCAGGGAGGTCCGTGGCACTAAATCTCTTAGATAAAATGGATGCAAGGTAAACTTTGCAAGATCTTTCTGTCAAAGTCTGCAAAATAACTTTAACACTGTTTATACAAGGCCTTAACCTTCTGTTGCTTCGTGGTGAAATCCAGTGATGGGCATATTTAAATACTTTTGTAACTAAAGTCCATGTTTAGGGAATGAGTAGATACTAGGCTGTTCGATTATGCGCCTCTTTTTGAAACCCGGTTTTCGAGTTATTCGAAAAATGGCAATTTAAAAAAAAACCGGCTGCCCATTTTCAAATTAAGAAAAAAAAACAGGATAAACCGGTTCTATTTTACATATTTTCTATACAGTGATACTTACTGTTAGTAAGAAATCATGACCAAAATTATAATTTAACTGTTAAAAATAGACATAGCTTTAATTTAGAATAAGGCAAAATAGAATCGAAGTATTTTAGATTAAAAGTATTTAAAACAGAAAAAAATAGTGAAAAAGTCCTTTGTCGGTAAAAACTCGAATATGTAGAGCCAAGTGCCTTGTGAATCAGACTACGCTTTCCACTGCACCAGACTGACCATGCAAATATAGTGGCATATTAATTAATGGTTGAAGTAGAGACGACTTTTAAATTAGTTGCAGCATTTTTGACAGATATTCCTTTGAAAATGATGTCAAAAAGCTGAAACTAACTTTAGTGCCGACTTTATTTTGACTATGAATATATCCCATAGCTTATTATAGACAGGCCTTGAAGTGCATTCATCGAGAATCAATCAACACCTTCGAAAACTCGCGCCCCTTGAATTCCATCATCGGAGACCAACAACCACCAATCTCAGACGGCGAGCTCGCGTTGCTTCGTGAGAGCTGCGATACTTCGACACAACTCCATTTTGGATATTGTATAAGGTCAAACTACTCTGTCTATTTTGAATAAGATGCCCCGACGCTGCTAACCACCTCTTCACAAGCCCACTCACATCAGCTCATCTAACATGCCTCTCCCTACATGTAGTCGATTCACTGATTAAGTAAGTACAACAAAAACAACAGTGAAAAGTGTCGTTCGGTTTTTCTTTTACTTTTTTTTCCAATTTTCTGCGGTGAGAAATGTGCCAGCATTTAGATATAAAATTAAAGAAAACTCTATGTAGTTTCAGTTTTCATAAATTAAATAAATATTTGGAATTCGTAGTACTTAGGCGCGATTGCTAAAACCAAGGCCTAAATGCATGCTATGTAATGCTGCATGTGGAAAAATTTCCTTCATTATATTTAGGAAATTTTTGTACATGCACTTCTCAACTGCCATGTAATACAACTTTTTTAAGTTATAATTTGATGGCAGTTTAAAGTATGCTCGGCGTAGTCTGCTGTATCCTCCGGACAATGCTTCCGGAGTTCGTTGCGGACTCTGCATGGCTCACAACCATGCAGAGGTGGTACTCACCTATAGTTACCATTCGCCACAGTGCCTACCGACCATTTGTGCTTGAATAAATATTTTTTTTTATAAATACATAAATGCAAACATACTGGTATATTCACGTAGATTCTGGTATATAAACTAGATGAAAACCCGGGTTTTCGATTGTATAAAACCGGTTTACTTGGTATTCGAAAAATTAAGATTAAAAAAAACCATCTAAAAATGCGCAAAAAAATCGGTTGAAACCGGTTTGGAAAAACCGAGTCAACCACCCTATTAGATTTCCATGTACTAAGCATTTTGAGATGTCTAAATACTAAAGTGTATAAAACTTAGATATTAAGGAGTTGTTAATACTAAAGTAAATAGATTTGAAGTATTTAGGAGTAGCTAAATACACTTATTTTTTCGGGACTTCTCGGGGTTCTTCGTGTTATATTTCTGGGAATTTTTCGGTATTTGTTTGAGACTTTTCGGAATTTTTTTAGATTTTTGGGACTATATCGGTATTTTTCGGGACTCTTGTTATATTTTTCAAGATCTTTCGATATTTTTTGAGACTTTTCTAGATTTCCTTGACTATTACGGGTCTTTTCGGGTTTTCGGTAATATTTCGAGATTTGCAGGACTTTTCGGAGTTTCGGAATTATTTCGGGATCTTCATGGCGATTTCTCGATTTTTCGGACTTTTCGGGGTTTCTGAATTATTTCAGGATCTTCAGGAGGATTTCCAAATTTTCTGCACTTTTCGGAAGTTTTCAGGTTTCTGCGACTATTTCGGAAATTTCTGGACTTTTCGGTTCGGGGTTTCTGAATTTTTGAGACTTTAAGGAGTTTCGGGAATACTCGGGGTTCGGGATTTTTGAGACTATTTCTGGGATTTTTGCGGAATTAAATTATCTGGAAATCTATAGAGTTTAAGAGAATTGGAGCATTTGAACTGTTCAGACGACGTCGTATCGAACTTTCTTCATAGTCAAAACAAGAGGCACTTTTTGTTTTGTCGGAACTAATACAAACAACGCGAGCCAAAAACAACAGTCTGACTCAGCGTCATTTTAATATTTTGATTACCTGTTGACGGTAGGAACTTTAAAAGAACTTTGAAAATGGAAAGAATTCGAGAGATCATTGTAATTACATATTAACCGAGCATTTCCGGTTCTTTCGAGTTTCGCTCTACAAATGATGTGTTCGCCAAATAGTTCGGAAAATTCATCAAACAAATGTGGAATGAATATAAAATCCAATCTATCAAAAAATTTTGTATGAACTTTTTAACACGAGCAACCTATCAAAAATAACCGGGAACTGAATAACCCGGGTAAAGGCATTAGTCTTAAATTCTTTTCGTAGATTGATAGTACTGTCTTTGAAATCTTTCTATCAGTATAATCAATCTAGTCAACAGTATTGTTTCAGGAGCCGAATTTTCTTCAAAACATTTTATGTTAATAACTTTATTAAGCTTGAGGCCGTTTTTATATGGAAAACTATTTTCTTTAAAACAGTATATTGAACAGGTCGCTTTGGATATGACTTGGATAGGTATGCGAGATTTTATGAAAGCCAGCCAAAGTTGAACCGAAACCGACGGTGCTAAAAACGTCCGAAAGTTAAGAAAACGCTGATTGTTTTTGTTCTTTTTGGCCTTATAAAAATTTATATTGAAAAAGTTTTGGTAGCAGTTGGGTTGAATAAATGAAGAAGTGAAAAAGGCAACAAGAGTTTACAAAGCGAACTTAGCTCAGTGCTTAAGACCTCTGGCTTTCAACGCCAGAGTCGCTAGTTCGAATCCCAGTGAATTCGATGAAGAAGTTTGATGAGGAGATGTGGTGATCTCCGAAGTAGCAGCTATAACTTCTACCAAAATGTAAATTGTTGTTGTTTTTCCACAAAAATTTTCATTAAAAACGGCTTCAAGTTCAATAAACATTTTTCAATAGAAAATACTGATTGTTTTCATTGATATGCGCTAATCATGAATTCGTTCCAAATGTACAGATAAAAAAATAAAGAATATTACAGAATAAGCAGGGACTTGAGGTGTTTATGAGAGAAATTCCGTGGAAAACGTCCTACGTTATCGACTTGCCGACTAATTTTTTATTCGATTAGCATAAGTGGTAAAAAAATAGTCAACTTCACTTAGGGACGTGATCGACTCCATAAGATATAACAGGGAGTCGATAACGTCGATAACGATGTTAATCCTGCAGTTAGTGTTAACTAGCCATTGAAAAACCGACCCTTAATCGACTAACCGTTTCCTTTCGACTTTTTCAATTAACCGCTCACATTAGTTTGGTTATTTATAATTTTTGACTACGTAAGCTCATTGACAAAAACCGACCGCGCTATTAACAATACATTTACTGTGAACAGCTGTCACTATTCGAATAATTTCGGTTAGTTGATTTTCAGACTACTTGATGGTGAGCGGTTAGGCGAAAGTGAACGGTTAGTCGAATCCGAGTGGTTAATCGAATAATTGCTATTCGACTATCAACAGACAAAAAATTTGCTAGTCGACTGTTCGGCTAACCGAATCGTTGGATAAGTAGTCGATTTCGGATAGTCGATTTTTTAACAAGAGCTTTACTGCCGAGGCGATACGTTTTTTAATTACTTTTATTGCGTGAAAATGAATTCTTCCGTGGGTCTGGCGGTTTTTTTTTAATTCAAAAATAAAGATAAATAAGATTGATGTATCATAGCCGCTGAAGTAGAAAAGCGGATAATGCAAATATTCCATGTATTGCTCAACCTTTCGTTCGTAAATTCCTTTGGCATTTCAGTTAGTCACTCTGAAGTTTTGTTTTATATTCGCGCTAACTTTTTAAATTTTTTTGTTATTTTTATATTGATTCAGATTTTTAGATCCTTTCCATATTTAGTTACGAAATTGTCTCTATTTATCAAACGAATACAAAATAAATGAATGACGGCGTTACCAAAAAAATCCTTCCTTCGCAACCATGAAACTGTCAAGAACAGTATTTGAACTTGTGTTTAACAAACGTGTCGAGAAACCGTGCTCAATACACATACATATGTAGGCACATACATATGTATGTATGTAAATGATTTGGTTTTTTTCCGCCAGCATTTCCTTATCAACTTGCAGTATTCGTCATGTGAATTCATGCAAATTGACTCAAAATAGTAACTACGCATAAAAATATACGTATGTACTTTAGGGTGCCTCACTAAAAAGTTGCAGTTTTTCTATCGGAATTAAACAATTTATTAAATTTTTTTAGACTTCCGCCAAAAATATTTCGGAAAAATTTTAATATTTACGTCAGCTGGACCGATTTGAAAATACGTCCAAAAATCTCATTATTTTGATGCCGTTGATAAAATTTTTAAAATTTTGTATGCAAACTTTTTAAGCCTAAACAATTTCATCATCTGAGGTGATTCTTTGGCAAAAATATTTTTAGAAAATAATTTTATTTATAAAAACTCGATTTTTGGGGGTATTTTCAAATTAGTCCAGGTCACGAAAATCCTAATCTGTATAAGTATAGCGCTTATCATAACTATACGACACCCACATATTGACAAGTTTTGACTATTTATTTTATTGTTACTTAGATTTAGTTATTATTTTTATAACAAAAACCGTATAAATCCTCTGTGCAATATTTAAAAAAAAACATCCACAAACTTTCGTAAAGATTTCGATGTTCTTAATTAGATTAGATTGGGTATGCATTCAATTTAAGGATTACCGTTGATTTTTGGTAATATTTTTTTTACATACATATACATATGTATATGCTAGAAAGCTCCATACTCAAAATCTTTTTTAGAAATCTTACAAAAACATCGACATTTTTTTGAAGGTTTCTTGGTTTTTTCTTTTAATATTGCACAAAGTTGGGACAGAGATTTTTACGGTTTTTGATAAGAAATAAACTACATTTTTATGTAAATAGTAAATAGTGAAAACTTGTCAATATGTAGCTGTCATTAGCGCACACAAGGGATGGGTTTTGGGGTTCAAACCTCCCCCAAAAATCTTGGCTACGAATCAGCTAAAAATTAAATGAAGCAAATAAACAAATATATAAATAATCATGTACATAATTATATATCTATATATTTAATTCATTTACTATGCTATGTAGTAACTCTCCCCATAACAACATGCGAGAATGAGACATAATTTTCATCACTCAGTCGACTTAAAACATATTTAAAAAGCACAATGTTACAAGGACAGTTGAACGGTTTAGATCTTCTTTATTTGTATAGGGAACTCATTCCTACAGTGGAAAAAATGATACACGAACTTGCTGAAATATCGAGGAAAATGATCATAAAAGTGTTCAAATTTCTTTAAATTAATTAATTTATTTTTATTACAATTCTATTCAATAAACAAGTAATTTTTAAGCAAAAAATACAACCGACTTCAATTCTCATATAAAAATTTAGGAGTACCGTTAGTTTCTAAAATTTTTTGAATTCTTTGTTAATTTTATGTAAATAAAGTGCAATTTATGAAACTTTAAAAAGTTTATCCATTTATTTTTTACAGACTGTACATAAAACTTGCATAAATGTATTTTAAAGAGCGTATTATCGGAAGCGAATTTTCGTTATTTTCTTCTGATTAATTTTTAGAAGTACAAACCCCCCAAAATATATTCCTGGGTGCGCCCCTGGTGAGTGTCGTATAGGAATGGAATGGAATTGTGGGTGGCCGGAAAAACCAAAAACAAAATTTTTCCAAGCACTCAGGCAATATTGCCCATGGTACTTAATGCCGAGAGACAGGATTTAGAGGAAAGGGATATGTAGTTGGGGTGGGAGTTCATTGCTCCTCTGCAAACTTACCAGACTGTTGAGGGAAATAGAATGTACGTCGTGCATTCTCAGTACATCCGACTCAAAAATGTACGATCTGAGTCTGGCGAAGGTCGGAGAGCGGCAGAGAAAATGCTCTGTACTATCCTCGTCCTACAAACACGATGCACACAGTGGATGGTCGATGATGCCTATGATGACCATTTGTTGTCCCCATGGATTGTGCCCTGTAATTAGTCCTACCAGGGCTTCTTGATCACTACTTCTTTGTCTGAGAAGAAATTTTGCTACCACCCTGCCAGGCCTTTTCAGGAAACACTTTTTTTGCAGGTGTCAATAATGCATCAACGTTTATCATGAGTTTTGTTTATGAGATCCTTGATGCACCCGATCGTTTCCGCTATGCTTGGCCCTAAAATTGGCTCCGATCCAATTGGGCGCTCCAGAGAACCACAGTTCGCCAATTCATCAGCCAGTTCGTTACCTTGAACACCGTAGTGTCCTGGCACCCACACAAGTTCAAGCTCATTCTATCTTGTAACGGAGTTCAGCCCTAATTTACATTCCTGGACTAACTTTAACTAACCTGATTTTATGTTCGCGCCACCTTTCGCCAATTTCGCAGTCTGCCACTTTCAGTATTGCAGAGACTTCCCGTCGTCATTGCACCTAAAGCGGTAAAGCATCTGAAGTTTCCATCCAGATGCCATCCAGCTGCAGTACCGTTTTCAGTCTTTGAGCCGCGGGATATGTAAAGTTTTCACCGAGCTTCCCAAGAGAGTGTCTGGTTCTCTACATTGTTCCCTTGTAAGAAATCTAACACGTATTTTCTACCAAAAGAGATTCTAGAGTGTCGTACAGTTATGGTAAGCACTATACTTATGGCGGGAAGTAAAACTCTGAAAAATATGTATGTACGCACTACTTAGTGT
>JAPVRG010278106.1:7939-20853 GCA_029783565.1 Rhagoletis cerasi
ACAACGTACACATTTGAACATACAGTGCCGGACAAAAGTATTGACACAGAGAGTTGTTCGCAATGTATGCAAAGTTTTTTTCTATAATTACTTTTTGCAAATTTTCTATAAAAATATACTTTATACTACAACGAAAAACATAAAAATAAAATCTCGAAACTTTGTGCAAAACTCAGGAACATTCAATAAATTTGCGTACAAATTCGCAACTTTCTAATAAGATTTAAAAAAAAAATGATAGGTATACAGTTTTATAGCCCATCAAATATTAATACAACAAAGTGCAAGTTTGAAGTTGCTAAAAAATTGCGTTGATTTTTGGCAATTTTTTTCACCCATTTACTTTCATACAAAGTATGTTCGATAATATTTTTAATTATAATTAACGCGATTTTTTCTAGTAACTTCAAACTTGCACTTTGTTATATTAAAATTTAATTAGAAAATCTGATTAGAAAGTTGCAAATTTGTACGCAAATTTATTGAATTTTCCTGAGTTTTGCACAAAATTTAGAGATTTTATTTTTATGTTTTTCGTTGTAGTATAAAGTTTATTTTTATAGAAAATTTGCGAAAACAAACTATAGAAAAAAACTTTGCACACATTACGAAAAATACTCTGTACCAATACTTTTGTCCGGCACTGTATGTAGTTTTAATTAATGAAAATTATACAATGAATAATTGAGAATTCTCTAGAAAGGCCAAATCCTCCAATCAACTTTCATGAAATATATCAAAAAAGAACTAATTAAAACTAATTTCTATAGTAATATTGCAATCATTGAAAATTTGTATAAACAGCTATTTTTCAGAGACCCAAAATAATTATTATCCTTATATGTATTTAGATTCAAAAACGTCGCCTTGTTTTAAGAGAAATTTTTTTCGTCTTCCCATAATAATTATTTACATTTATATCAAGACGAATATGATTTACGTCTTCTCTTAATATTTATATCGGCCTTTAATTTTTTTTTTACTCCCGGGGCGATTATTTCAAGACGAAAATTATTTTTGTTTTCTCTTAATAGAATTGGTACCCTTATTGAAATGCGTATGTTAGTTTTACGGCTTTGACAGCTATACCACCAAAGACCAAAAACAAAATACATGTAAGGCGAATAAAAAAAGAAGAAATCAGCTGATGAAAATAGTATGCAATAATTATGAGACGAAAAAAAAAAATAAAGTCCGATATAATTTTTAAGAGAAGACGTAAAAAATTTCAATCTTGAAATAATCGTCCCGGGAGACGAAAAAAATAAAAGGCGAGAGGTTTTTGTCTAACGATTTTCGTTTTAGGAGACGAAAACCACTTCTCTATATGGTTCAATAATAATAATAAAACGATTTCTGATAATCGTTATGTCTCTGCTATTTTTGCTGTACAATATTTAGTATGAAAAATAAGTTACAAAAACACGTGTCACAGTAATTTAAGCAAATCCAAAATACGTTAAGAAAAAATTGAGCTTCGATTTTATTTAGCAAATTTAGTAGTGGCGCATTTACAATATTATAAAATATATATCGTACCTCTGCTGCAAGAATGTCATAATCAAAAAAAAAAAAGATTTTAAGTATGCAGAAATGACCGCGACTTCTTCTATGTTGTGTAAAAATTGCATAGCTGTATCGATTAACAATAGTCCATTAGAAAAAAATTTAAATTTTAAGCCGTTTTTCTCGAATTTTTGATTTTTTGGATTATGACACTCTTGCACCAAAGGTGCGATATGTTTAACAGTTTTATTCATTGATTCGTTGTGTATGCGAGATTTTTGGTGAGCTTACTGCATGCGATTTTTGGCGATATTTATGAGGAAAGAAGTCATAACCTCTTAAAGAAAAACGACCCTACATGCAATTTTCAGAGCTTACTTCAAATGCACGAATTAATAAAATGTTCGATGCGTTTTACGGTAATGAGTTTTATTCTGGTTTCAGAACTGAATTATCAAGTCAGGATTACCTTAAGGGTTCACAAAAAACTATAATCAGCATGGAGCCATTTAGCGATGCAAAAACTAAAAGCCTTTAGAATTTACAATCGCATAGAATTTGTGGTAGCTTCATACGCAAATACCCATCACCGGCAGAAAACCAATAAATTTTTGCTTTAAATTAATAGTGAATACTAGTTGTTAAGAAAGAGTGTACGCTTTGTATAGAAAAAGTTGAGCTAAGGCTGGAATACATTTTATTGAGAGTAACTGAATAATTTGATGCAGAAACTTGGAAAACAATGAATGAATTAATACTTGAAAAAGCCAGCAGTTACTTCATGATGCAAAAAAAGGAAAAGTAGTTAGAATAAGTATGCGGCGAGAAGACATCACCAGTAAAAGGATTACAAATAAGTGCCGAGAAAGACGCTAAAAGGTTGACGTAATCCAGCATACGCAAAATAATTATGTCAATCAAAAATAAAAAGTTGTTTTTCTTCCAAATACTCTATTTCACTTTTCCTATCCAAATAACAGATGATTCATATGATGACAGTTAACTTTTTTTTTGAGTATCTTTCTACTACAATTCAACACAACTCATTTTGCGAAAAAATATAGAATATAATTTTTAGAAAAATTCCTTAATACAAACTCGTTGTGTGTGCATCAATAAAATTAGCGTATCGTGAACTTTTTGAAAAAAAACTTAGCGCCTTGATTTGCTGGATTTTAGTACATTTTGGGAAATCCTAGTCACTAAAAGCCGAGAAGGCTGAACGGCATTCACAGAGAGTCGGTCCTGCGTTATACGGACTCCAAACCTGTGAATGCCGTTTTGGGAACCCAACCACCGGACGTTGACGAGACTGAACTTCGTCTGCCGGAGAGTCACCACACGACTCGATAAACCTCTTCGCATGCCCCCTGAACCCTACTCAACTAACGCCCCTCTCCCTTTGGACTAATCCAATGGGAGAAGCAAACTTCTTGGGCCACCCGTTAGTTGAACTTGATGACAACGACTGAGAGACAAGCCGGTCTAGGCAGGGCTAAGTAAGCCGCTACAACAACAACAACACGGCTTTGTGTCCTATCGAAAGAACTATTCTACGCAAGAGCTATGACCCTCTTCGCATCGCGGCGCGTACGGAAGTAGATGAAATGACAAACTGTGCTAGCTGAGGGGGATACGGTAAAAAGATCCTTCGATTTTGCACTCCTCGGTTGAAACTGCAAAGACGAAATTTAGAAGCACCTACATCCACTCGGGTCGAAAAACTGGCGCAACTTCGCAAAAGAGTGATGCAATTGGTGGAGTTTCTTGAACTCGCCACAAACCGATAAACGGTGCCAAATAAGGGGAAGAAGAAACACTGACAGCTGTGGCTGTGGAGTTCAAGTTAATAGAAGATTGATAAGATATATTTAATTTTTCTAAATTCAAAACAAAAGAAAAATTGAGCTCGGTATATGTAAGGAAGTTAACAAGTAAAAAAACGGTTGAAAAGAAATGATTTCGATAACATTAAATGTGCAATTTGTGGCAAAAAATAGGAAGTAGAATACTGATGGATGTCGATTAAAAAAATATGGTTTTCTTGGAAATACGAGAGATTGAGTTTTTTGTTGACCATTTTCAATTATACCGACTCTATATTAATTTTTTCAAAATTTCAAACATGTCATGAATTTATGGGAAACCATGGGACTGCACTCCATTTTCCTTTCATATAGCATTTTAATTTTTTTTTTTAAGTGCCTTTTTTTTCGCTCTAATATCAATGTTTGGAAGAACTTTCTTTGACTGGATTACGTGTTGTTAATTTACTCCTTTTTCGTATCTTAATTACATATATTTCTAAGTATAAAGTAGACTATTCGAGCACTTTTAAGGAAATGTTTTTTTTAATATGTATATATACAGACACATGCGTGCGTGCGTCTAACTAGATTTATTGCTGAGCATTTCGTTTTTTGTTTTTTTTTTTGTTTTTTTAATTAGTTTTTACAAAACATGCTTACATGTGTATCTGGAAAAACTAAGCAGGCATTTTCGTTTTGTTTTTACAATTATAATTACAATTATTTTAATTACATACAATTGAATAAGATTAATTAGACATAAGTCCAGCTTTCGCACGATATGTTGCAGTATAGCATTTTCAAACTGTATTTGGATTTTTACATACATAGTCTTACATTAACATTAATTTCTTCTAACACTATAATTTTTTCGCTCATAATCCATTAAAGTAACAAAATAATAAACAATTGTTTAATAGATACAATACAAAATTTAATTAAGCATAATTTATAAATTATATCACAACAATAAAGACAACTGCGTTTTGTGCGCGCGTGCGATCAAGAAGTTACCATAATAATCATCATACAAAGGACATTAAAAACGCTTACATAAATGATCGACAAGCTCTTCAAATTACCAAAAAAAAAACATTCATACGTTACGCTTATTTTCGATATTACACTACAGCTGATTTCTCGTGAGTCATACATTTGTATATGAGTAAGTATTTTTTATAAGTTCAAAACACGCGTCACAACAGCCATTCCTTTACGATTTTCTCCTTTCGCCTACCCACTGCTGTAGTCTGCATGCAAACCAACAGGCATTTCAGCGCAGAGCATGACACTAAATAACCACCGCCGCCGTTACTAATTCAGCACATGCAATTTGTTGCTGATGTGAGGTTTCATACCTAAAAACAACAGTCTTTTGTTTGCTGCTCCCCTCCTGTGCTTGCTTTCATTTTCCATAGAGTATAGCAGCTCCTCGGCGCATGCAACAAATGCGACGACAGCAGCAGTGGCAACGGCCACAACAGCGACGATAACGTTGACGGCTTTGGCGACTTTGGCGACGTTGACGGTGGCGATATCGACGGCAGGATAGACACTGTTTCTTCTCCTCGCTCTTACGGTGGCGAGGCTCACTGAGATCCATCATTTGGATTGTCAACATTGCTATGCCCGCCACACAATACTAACTTTTGCTAAGTGCCTTCTTTTTTCTTTGTACTAATATATCATAGAATGGATTATGACTAATGGACTGGGTCAGCCGTTTAATCCACTCTTGTTGATCCTCTTCGGTTGCCGCAGACATACGGTAGACTGAATGTTTACCTTCTACAACCTGCAGATATATAAAGGAATCAGTATAACATGAGGTAACAAGAAAATGAGTGATGTTGCTTACCTTTCCCTCGGAGTCAGTCTTACATGCTTTTATAATATCAGCGCCACCGGTAGCAAACAGTTCAAAACAATGCGGTTTGCTGCGATCGTGTATCTCACGTACCTATAGGAAGATGCATATTGGTGATGTAAAATTTAATTAAGGTAAATTATTTTTATGTTACTTACACATATATTTTCCAACGGTATAATCCCTCTGGGCTCTTTATCCGTGGTGTACTCAAAGTAGTACAGACAATTATCGTTCAATATGAACCAGCGTCGTTTCCAGGATTTATAACTGTAACATCAAAAAATTATCAATCATCCGCTCTTTCTAAAATAGTTTGCCTTATGAGTTATTCTTATGTGCTAACATAGCTCATGCTCCACTTAAGTATTCTTATGTGCTATTTTATGAGTGTATATCAAATTAATGCTTCACTTGTTTTAATTATTATTTTTTGGTTTTTTTGTGCATTTTTGTTTTTAATTTTTGTGTGCTTTATTTTCAATTTTTTGTTTTTTTTTTCTTCTCATTATTTTTATGTTTTATACTTACTTAAAAGTAGCTCACTTTTTTCTAAACTTAAATTTAATTCTATAAAAACGTCAACTTAATTAAGAAAGTAAAACTCCGAATTATTTCTAAAAAAAAATTATGTTTTTTCTTAAATTGAGTTCGAGTCTCACAGCCTAACCTAAAATAAACACACGCAGTTTGTATATGCACGCCGTCTAATTTGGTTTTCTGCGTCACACGAAATTGGTTTGCGTGCGTTTGCATTTGATTTCACTGAGCGAAGCGTCAAATCAAAATCTCACGCATAACCAAAATTGGAAATTGAGTTAGCTTTTTACGCACGCCGTTCAATTTCGGTTGGTCCCATGCAAGTTGTTGTCGCGGCGTGCGTGAGCTCAGACTCGAGTTTCAGTACAAATTCTTGAGCTGAAGCTCACTCCGGCAATGCAAAAGATGAGTCCGAGCTTAAGCTCACTTTTTATGCATGAGGACCATTATGTTGGCCTGTCAAACAGTTTTTTCCGAACTAAATGATTGTATTTTTTTTTGTCTTTCCAGCATTTTTGTCTAATTGGTCGATTTAGAAAACGAATTTTTTTAAGCGCGGACAGATCCAAAAATCATACGGACGTTCCGATAGCGCGTTTGGTTTTCCGAAATAACCTCAAAAGCATGAGTGTTGAGCAAAATTCTGTTTTTCGGAGGTATGCGAGGAGAAGACTAGGGGCTACGTTCACACGACAATCGGGTCTACGTAGCCGGTACGACCATGATTTGTATCTGACCAAAGATTTAAAATTCAGCAGAATTACCCATAACTCTTTTTGGGAAATTTTCATGCTGTTACAACAAACCGAAATAACATGCCGATAAGAAGGGTTCACTATATGCAGAGTTGCAATTGGAAGTATGCTGTTGCCTGTACCAAGTCGTATAAAAAATAGTTGCTGTTACCATATTTTATGAAGCCTTTGGACTCGCTCCTCCTCCAATTTGTAGTGTGCGTTTTGATGTCAGACGAAAGGGCCTATATTTTTACGCTACTTTCCAAAAGGCAGATGGTATTTGGAGAGAAGCTTATTAAGGCAGAAAAAAATCGGAGTTTTGCCATTATCTGCCAAGGTGCGACGACTATAAGAAAATAAATTTATCATATTTAGGATGTTTGGCTGAGCAGACATCTAAATTCGGACCTGCAGTGTGGTAGAACGAACGCACTATCTAGGGAGCAGGTAGAATGGAAATGGAAACCGATAGATTGGCATCGAGCCCGCCTAATAGGCGACTTTATTCACGTAAACACCACACGCAGCTAAGGTGATAGCTACGACAGTTGGGCCTACGTAACTGGAACGACCCAAGTTTATACCTGACCAAGGACAGCAACTAGAGCAGCATTCTCAAAAACTCTTTGGAGAATTTGTAAGTGGTTACAAAAACAACAACAACGACCGTTATAGACAGGGTGGCTGCAACTCTACCAACGGATTTAAACTTATAGCTTTTAGAACAAGGCAACTAGAACTTTATATAGAAGTATGTACTGTCATTTCCAGAATACGATTTGGCTTCAAGCAAGTGTATGCTACCGAATCGATATGATTGGAAAACATTTTATGCTGTTACAACTCGAGTGATTTCAGGAAATATAAGAAAATCATTATGCCACTTATTAGTGCCACAAGTAAACTAAAATCACAGTCAAATATGTTGCAATATTTGCTATAGTGAATTGCGAACTATATTGTGGACGTACATAGTCCCTTTTTTCAGGTATGCAATTTGTCTAGTCTAGTTTCGTTATTTTCTATTTTTATAATAAAAATAATTTACAGGCATAAATTTAAATTTAAGCTACACTACTATTTCACATACATACTAATTTATAACAATGAAAGACTTACCGTCCACCCTGCTTCCATAACCAGCCCTCTTTGTCTGGATTGAAGAATGTATGCATTAAATCATTACCATCGTCTTGTGGTATTTTAAACGGTTCTGTTCGTATTGATTCGTAAAGGGATTCTAGTAGGCCGCGGGGTAGATCACCGCCGTTGTTAATGCCGCGATTCATCGAAATGAACTGCTCAACGGTGGGCTTGTCTTTCACCTGAAATTGTAAATAATTAATTGTTTTTTGTGATTAAAACAAATAAATATAAATGTTAATTATATGAAAATGATGATGTATAAAAACATATTATATAAATTAGACTCATTTATTAAGAACATATTGTCGGTTTGCCGAAAACTATAAATACTATTCATCGTGATCCTACCAGTAGTCAGGGAGTCTTAAGAGAAGTATGGAAACTCTTCTCATGCGGAAAATTGGAGATACTGGCAAATGCTACATTTATTTTTCGAAAACTGTCTAGGTAACCGGAGCGGCCCAGATTTATATCTGACCAAGGACTATCACTCCAGCATCATTCCCCAAGAACAAAAACAACATCGCGTTAATATCAAGTAATTGTTTTTAATGTGCCTAGAGAGGAGTCTCGATAGACCTTGTACTTCAGTTAATGAGATGAAAGTGGACTAACTTAAATATTTGTGTTAATTTAAAGGAATTTACTATAACCTCGAACTGACTTAAGTCTTGCTGAAATCACTTCGTCTATGTCGCGAATAAGGCGATTCCTAAATATGAGGGTAGGTATTAGGCCCGTTTTTTTTTTCAAGTAAATTTTCAAATTTATCTGCCCCTTACAGGCCTATTCTATGCTTGTAACGAAACTTTTGTAACCGCTAACTAAAGTTCTCATTTTAGCTTTTGTTAATACAATTTTTTTAATTTTTTTGGTTACAATATGTTAGGTAAAACTACTTGAGAAAACGGCCCTTAGACTAATTACCGTAATGGACGAGCTGGGTTAGAAAGATAACAATCTATTATTTTGCGCAAGTTATCAATGTTCATTTTTTGTGAAAAGATATTCGAAATTAAAAAGAAATTTAGGTCACTGACCTTTTCTAGTGGCAAAGAGTTATATGCACATACATTTGTACATAAGTAAGCGAATACATATAAAATTTTATAGTCATTTTTAATTGCTACATATGGAAACGTTTCGAATCTAATCAAAACTGCTGCTAAAGCGCAACAATGAATGCCACACTTACAGATACAAACAAATTAAATAAAATGTATGTATAAAAAAAATTTCAAATCGTTCTTGACCTATTTTTAGAATTAAGTAATTACTCAAAACAAATGAGATCACCAGACGTCTAATTTTCAACCAAATACAGTCGGAGCATTTATGCATATAGAGAGGAAAAAAAAACAATGCGCAAATTAAACGGGCGGTTGTGGGTGGTGAGATGAATGCAAAACGCGGTTACTATGCCATCAGTGTCGATCATTAGCAAAAGCCTAACGCATTCGGATGTAACTGGTATTGCAAATAGTATAAGTAGCCTACATGCATATACAAAAATAATAAATAAAAAAAAAATAGCATTTGATAGCGGCCATTGACAGCCACCTGCTGGCGGAATGCTTGCCAAAATGCCATGAAAATGCAGCTAACGTTGCTATGTGAAAATCGCAAAAACTGCATCGCATTACTTAGATGGCTGGGGTGGCGCGGTCCGTCCCGTCCATTGGCCGTCAAACCCTGAACTATAAATAACAAATTTCGACACGCGCAAAATGTGATCGGAAGCGGGCTCAATAGAACACATATTCATTGAACTGTTAAGCACTTTTAGACATTATGGTGCTGCACTTTGCTTTCAATAGCATCTTTTCGTCGGTTTTTTCGCTAATTTAGTTTAAATGATTTCCGCTGGCAGGCAGCAGACAATTCATGAATGCAAACATTACACGCTTGCAGTAACTCACTACTCCCGCCTCTCACTCTACTCACCGATGGGTTGTGCAGTGATGTATTGAGCATAATTATGGCGAAACTTAACACATAACACGTATCAGTGTTTGTAAATATATCCGGATTGAGTTGGCAGTAGCGCTGTGCGAAACATTCCATCATACGATCAATTTTCTGCGCCTCTCCCGGAAGCCGAAATGACCATAGGAATTGTCTTAAAGCTTGCACCAATATAAGATTCGTGAAATCGTGTAACGCCACAAATGCCTTGAGCACATCCTCATTGAAGTCGTTCTTTTCGCCTAAGTAGTCACCTGTTAATGAAAATGCAAGTTGGTAAGTGGTTTCCTCAAAATTCGTATTTCATTTTACTCACCAATTGCAGTTTTGTTGAGGCCTTCTCCTTTATACAGGAAATGCGCAACATCTTGTGGGTCGTGTCGAAGCAGGCGATTTTCTACTAAATACTCAATACCTGAAAGTTGAAAGAAAAAGTTGTTTTAGAAGAGTTATAAGATATGTAGTAAGTTAGTATGTAGTAGAGTATTTACAATTTCTTTGGTTAGTATTTTTTAGATTCCTGCCACATTTGAAATGGGATGTTAGGGTTAGGTTGGGAAGTCGTGTATTGAATATTCGATACTTCCACTCGTGGACAGAACTGCCCATTTTCAAGCGAGTGTCAGGAGGAGATAAGTGAAGTGGGATAATCAAGAAAGGGTGGCGATGCTTTGGGGCTTAGCGGATTTCCACTAAGAATACAGGGATAGAACTGATAGTTTAACTGAAGTTCTTTTGACTGATTTTCTTGCCCACACAGTTAAATCAAGTTTAGAAGAGATGTTACTTGTTTATTAGTGGATTAGATAAATTGTTGTGCAAAAAACCAGAAAGTAGGGCACATGCAGCCTCTCAGATTCACCTCCACCTTCCAGGAGGACCAGGAGAAAGGAGGCACATTCCTCTTACTGAAGTTGTTCTAGACTATCGGACCGTAACGGTAATGATCTTTATAATAAAAATCATTATTTAACCGTTAACATTTGATTAATAATCGTTATTTTTGATTTTGATTTTTTCGAAAAAAAAACAATAATCGTAATTTTTGATTTTTATTCTTTCAATCATAAAAGATTTAAAGCGGTCATAAAAAAGCAGTATCCGTTATAACTCTTAAAAATTATCGAAAAAATAAAAATCCAAAATAATAATTGTTTGTTTTGTGATCGAAAAAATAAATATAAAAACAACGATTATTTTTTAATCAAAAAATAAAAATCATGATAAATATTTAACGATTATTTTCGGTACTAGTTCTACTTGAGTTGTCTCGGCCAGAAACCAAATCATTTCTTTTTAATATTGCTTTTTTTACTATAAAAAAGGTGAAAATTCTGCAAAAACATGCCAACAAATTTGTGAAGTTTACGGTGAGAATGCTGTGAGTGAACGCCGGACCCAGGAGTGGATTCCTGGAATCCGTTGCGGAAATTTTGATATCAAAGATGCACCTCGCTCTAGTCGGTCAGTCACTGGAAAAGTCGAGGAAATAAGGCAAACGGTTGAGCAAGAGCGGCTTGCAAGCTGCCAGGAGATAGCGAAAGCACTAAACATCAACCACATGACAGTTTGGAATCGTCTTAAAAGAGCAGAACTGCTCAAAGAAGCTCGACCGAAGCTACCGGAAAAATGGCAAAAGGTCTTAATAACGGCCAAATGTACTTTGATTTTCCCACAAATCCAATATATAAAAAAACTTATCATGACTAGTACCCGAAAATCTACTCCGATTCCATCTCAGTAAAGCAACAATATTCTTAAATATTGCTTCACGTAACCCAATGTGAACCATAAACGACAGAACCAAAATTAAGGGAGTGTCAATGATCGTTTCAGTGATTATCAAGGCAGCGCAAATTATCCAAAGCAGAATAGTTGAAAGCAATCCAAGGAAATAAAGACATAAAAGCTATGCTAAACCTCCAAAAACGTGATACAGATAAAAAGGCATACAATTGGTATATTTGTATTTACATACGTCAATAAGAACTTGGAATTAAGTTGTGTATCACAGAAGAATTGTACGAACAGCATCAATTACGATCTTGATATGCATACTGACACATGAAAGTGCATACATAAAGGTGTGTCCATCATGCCATGCGAATAGGCTCAAGAATAAAAATAACAATACTACATATGCACATAAGTAAATATGTAAATGTGTTCATGTGCATGGTAAGGTCCTATTGGAAAACGGAGCAAATAAAATTATTTGCTGTCGATTGGTGTGCTCAAGATTTCTCAAGATTTCTGCGGGTATTTACCATCGGCCTCAGAGGTAACCAAGGTTAAAGTAATGTAACCACGGAGCAACAGAACTTTCTTCTTCCTTCTCAGGAACTCTAGAACTTTTGAAAAGCTACTCAGAACAGTTTTAATTTTTTTTTTTTCAAAAATTTAGCTTTCTTGACTTTTTCGAAAAATGTGTTTTTGGCGCAATTTTGCAGAACTTTCTTTTTCCTTCTCAGGAACTCTAGAACTTTTGAAAAGCTACTCAGAACAGTTTTAATTTTTTTTTTCAAAAATTTAACTTTTTCGACTTTTTCGAAAAAAGTATTTTTTCGGCGTACTTTTGCAGAACTTTTTGTTTCATTTTTAGGAACTCTAGAAGTTTTGAAAAGCTACTCAGAACAGTTGTAATTTTAATTTTTTTTTCAAAGATTTAGCTTTCGACTTTTTCGAAAAATGTGTTTTTTGACACAATTTTGCAGAACTTTCTTTTTCCTTCTCAGGAACTCTAGAACTATTGAAAAGCTACTCAGAACAATTTTAATTTTTATTTTTTTCAAAAATTTAACTTTTTCCATTTTTTCGAAGAAAATGTTTTTCGGCGTAATTTTGTAGAACTTTCTTTCTCCTTCTCAGGAACTCTAGAATTATCGAAAAGCTACTCACTCAGAACAGATTTAATTTTTATCTTTTTCAAAAATTTAATTTTTTCCATTTTTTCGAAAAAAGTGTTTTTTGCTGTAATTTTGCAGAACTTTTTTTCCTTTTCCTTTCCTCAGAACAGATTTAATTTGCATTTTTTTCAAAAATTTAACTTTTTCCTATTTTCCAAAAAAAATTTTTTTCGGCGTAATTTTGCAGAACTTTTTTCCTTTTCAGGAACTCTAGAACTATTGAAAAGCTGCTCAGAACAATTTTTTATTTTCCTTGTTGCCAGATGTATGCTGCGTGAATCTGGCATACACAATTTTTAAAGCAATTTTTTCTTGGCAAAATATCCAGAACTTTTTTTCCTTTTCAAGAACTCTAGAACTATTGGAAGGCTACTCAGAACAATTTTTTTTTTTTCGTTTTGCGTCATACCGTATGCCAACTTCCCAGACATGCTTTTCA
>JAPVRG010278133.1:0-13660 GCA_029783565.1 Rhagoletis cerasi
GCGTAATATATTTCACTGACAAACAAATTATCTTACATCATATCTATAAACGTATATTGTACATTTGCTAAAAAAGCTTATTATGAAAATATGTACATACATTTAAATATTAATAAGGGCTCTAAAAGAACATTATTAAAAATGCAGAAACAATGTTTTAATAGCTGTTACGTATTTTGATTTTGGAATTATTCTAAAGTATGTATTTGCACTATTTTATGTACTCTTATTAAAAAGGATATACATTTACGAAGTTCGCAAAATTTATTAACATTTATCTCATTACTTCAGAAACGCTAAGGCGCAACGTTGTCTTCAAATTTCATTCAAAACAAAATTTCCCAAATTTGCACGCATCGGGTGACTTCCTCCAAGATGGGTTAAAAATGAGATTACACTTTTGACTAATTTGTGACCTGTTCTGCTCTAACTGAGATAATTTACTCACCAGAAAACTTTTCAACGAAATAGATTTATCGTGGGATATTCTTTAGATATATTTTTAATTGAAATCGTTCAAACTAAACTTAAAAATCTGATACAATTTTCAGGCATTTGAGTGTGTCGTCATAAAAAAGAGTTACCATTTCATTCATAATGATTAAGTTGTCAATTCTCGTCGTATAAGGGCGTAGCATCGCCCAAGTTCATCGAATGGGGGGAAGTATTTGTACGAGGCGTACTGCGAATAGATCGTGGACTTTTATGGTCTCTTAACCGGTAGTGTTCATCTGAAAGCTGATTAAATGCAGATGACATATCATTAGTCGTGGGAGCCGAGTAGTTTGCGCTTCTTGAAAAATCATTTCCAACTGCTCGTGACATATGTGGCGCAGGATGCACTGGTTTACGTCTTGCCCATGATTCTGACGCCATTTGCCATTCGGCGCTCTCTTTTTGAGAAGAATAAATGTGATTTTTGCTTTGCTCTAATTCCATTCTGGGGGAAATTCCTTGATACAAACTGTTATCTTTGATTTGCTTGATATTTGCTGAACGATGATAGTTTATATGTGAAGAGGAGGAATTAGGGCTTGGTGTATTATGAGCGTACCGAGGAGTTTGTGAAGCATATGGTGTATTATATGGTGTCATAAATGGGGTTTGCCCGCTGGGAGTGTACGGAGTATTTACATACCCTCCTTGATATCCGGGAGTATTTGGATAATGTGGGGTGTGAATTGATTGTTGCTCCGTTCTTAATTCCAGGTTTCCTCTAGGAGTATCATATCCTGAGGTTCTGATGCTGCCTGAAGCATTTGGTGTAGAAGTCGGAGTGTTTCCTATAACAGGATCTGAGTAATGATCTTTAAACCACTTTAGAAGTGAATTCAATGAATCGAAAATTTGCCCTCTAAAACGGAAACCTTCTGGGATAACTGTTACATATTCATGTCTACATTTTGTTTTGGGCAAATACGATAGCAAAAATTTCCCTGGATAAGATTTTGAGGCTGATATGAAATAATGTATTTTTTTAGGGTCCTTAGCCTTTTCCTCTTTAAGTAGTTCTTCCATTTTATCTTTAACACCGCCACCTGTGTCTCTATAATATTTATATGTAAGAAGTTCTCTAGCGCATGAAGCCATTGGGTTTACATGCCTGGCAATAATTTCATCCAGGTCCTCAAATTCTTCGTTGCTAATCCACAAGCTTTGACCCAAACTAAAAGCATTTTCTTTTCCTTCTTCTCGGACGTCAATATGTTGATAAATTTCAGTTGTAACCTTCCATGTCACAGTAAGATGATCGGTACCCTTGCTTGAAGGTCGTACGATTACTTCTCCTTGATCCATATTTTCCATAATTTTCACAACTTCTGCATATGATTTGTTATGGAAAGAAGGGTGAATAATTACTCGCTTTACATATTGCTGTTTTGACCTCACTTGCTTTTGTTCATTTTCTTTTCTATTATCCTTCTCCTCTGTTTCGTAGTCATAGAATGCATCTTTACGCGGTCTCCACTCATGGTTTTTATCCATTAAGTCAGAGCTTTTAGAAGAGCAATCGACCGAAAATCTTTCTACGTCGATTTTAATAATGCGCACATGTATCGCTTGTCCTATTTGAACACGGTCCTCTGGATTCAAAACGTGCCTATCGGACAGATTTTTAATATGAATAAACCCGGAGAGCCCATTGTCCAAACGAAGTTTGACTCCAGTCGCTTGACCAGGGCAAGCACCAGCATCGAAATGATTCCATACTTCGGATAACTCGGGAAAGTCATCTTTTAAACAAAAGGGACACTGCCAGTGCCCAGTCTCATCGTTTCTTACAGGATTCGCTTGATCAAGTTGATCTCCTTGAGGCTTCTTGTGAGATATTCCAGTAACTGTAGCCAAAACCATCTTTCCCACATAAAATGACTCCGGCGTTTCTTTAGTGAGCATATCAAACAATTCCTCAGAGTTTGGGGAGCGGTAAGGCGTTCTAAGATCTTTGTATAAGGCGTTGAGTTCTGTACGAATGTCATACAGAGTAATGCTCTTGTTACCAAATCCTTGCCTTTCTAGTTCTACAGCAAATGCGTCTAAATCCAGATCTTTAAGTCTTTCTGGGGATTCTAGGATTTCTTCTAGAGCACCAGCAGGGTTTGCTTCTTCATCATCATACTCCATAGCATCAATGGCCATTTTTCTGGCCCATTCGTAGGTTTCTGGATGAATTCGGGAGCCATCTAGAACTTCTACATAGGCTTCAGTACTATCACCAAGAGAACTTGTATCTATTTTAATAAAACCGGAACAATTTATAAATACCTTTGGGCCTAGGTGGCAGAGTGTGACTAATTGAGTACGATTTTCAAGTCTTTGGTTCGACTGTTTAAGTAGTTTTATTAATGCTTGACCTTTGCGTGGCCCTAATCCACAAATAAATTGCACTAAATTTTGAGTGTAAGAGTTCTGCACAGTCAAATTTATGTCCAAGCCCACCTCATTTGTACGATTTATGAATTCTATATACAAGTGTTCTAACATATCTTCTTTTGATAATTGTTCTTGCAGGGAATGGTATCGCAGGCACAAAATTTCTTCATCAGCACTGCACAATTGGGAATATTCAACAAGCGGATCCTGCATTTTTCGTGCCAATGATACTGCTTGCTTTAATAAATCCGGATACTCCTTAAAGTCAGATGCTCCCTTTTTTGAGTTCGCATAGATTTTAGCAAGTTCATTATCCACTATCTCAACCGAAATCATTGGAAATTGATCTTCGTCTGATAGCTCTTTCACTATTTCATGGACGTCATTTTTCAACATTTGCGCTTCCCTGGATTCACCTCCAATTGCTATAACATGTGGCTTTTTATTTTGAATAAATTCCTTCAAGTTTCTTAAATCAGATAATTTTAAAGCTTTTTCATCTGAACGGTAAGAGTTTTTACGTTTTAGAATGTGTGGTAAGCGCAAATAGTCACTGACATCGCCTTCAACAGTCGTTACAGCACAAAATGCAGCTTGTGAATAATCAGGAACATATGCTATGGCCATTGCTCGAATTCCCTTAGCATAGCTCCAATCGTCGAACATATACTCATCAGCAATGTCTGGGCGGTATGGTGCTACTTTTAACCAGTTTGATAACTTCAAGCAGCATGACTTCAGAACAAACTGTTTCGCTTCATTAAGAAGAACGGTTTTTAATTCCTTACGCAAATCAGGAATAACCATCATTTTCAATGCAAGTTCGACACATTCGGCTCGTAACGAGTTCCACTCTTGAACAACTTTTGAAAATTCATCTCGCTGGTAAAGTTGTTTGGCTTCATCAATATACGAACTCGAAGTATTCCCATCAATATGATCAGATATTACTATTTCGATTAACTTATCCTCTTCCGCCATAGAAAGTCTTAAAAATTGATCGCCAGCCAAATCCTTAACAGGTTTTTTTGACAGATATTTCATAGTATAACAAGGGTGATTCTCATCGATTTCCTTCAGTCCCTTTTTGGTTGGTCGAACGTCTATTTTAGCGCGTTCAAAGAAGACCTCGCGTACACATTTCTTAAGGAGGGGTTCTCTGGACAGTTGGCGAGCAACAACGAATTTAGTAGCATGTAATACTTCTTCAATAGTAACAAATTTGGGGCACAAATACTGTTTTGCCACGTCGGATGGGCCAGCAGACTCTTGCTCAACTTCATGCCGCTGATAACTGTCTCGCAAATTTTCTGCAAACTGTTCAGGCGTTAAACCAAATCTTTTGGAAAATTTACATATACCCGCTTTGCGGCACATTGCGTAGGGACCTGAATCTTTTGCTTGTTTCAGCTGCTCTTCACTCTCTTCTATATCATCATCCAAATCCTCAGTAATTTCTTCCCCTTCTTGGAGGTTTTGCCGTAGTTCTTCTCTGGCGAGTCGTTTTTGCTCTTTTTCTCTCCTTCTATTTTCGTCTTGCATTGCGGGTATTTCATGCGAGTAATGAAGCAAAAAATGCATATGAACATCTTTCAACTCCTCCATTGTTTGAACTTCCTTCAACCTCTCTAAATCCTCATCTTGAATAATTCGAATACCGTCTTGCGTCGGATTGTCACTATTGTTCGCAATAATCGATCTCTGAAAGTCACGCATTTTTTCAAATAACAGTTTCAATTTGTTTTTTCTATTAAAAAGCTGACACCATCGTTCATCATAATAATATATTTTCCATAAATCTTCGCAATTTAGTTCGGGTTTCACGTACTCCTTTCTGTAAAAAGCTATGAAAGGTACCTCCAGTTGCTGATTTCTAATGAACTCTAAAGTCTGCTTAATTTTCCCAACAGTACTTATTGGCTTTTTATGTTTATCACGACTGGTTTCCAAGGATTCTTGCTGAGAGACAGTTTGTTTGCAAAAAGCCTGCTTGTAAATCCATTCAGCTTCATCGTCTAATTCAGATGAACCTTCGGCAACAGGCGTTACTGGCACTTGCCTTAACTGCATACGCTCTGGTATATCAGTTTTTCGAATTTCATTATCCAAGTCTGTGAAATGTCCCCGTTTCAGCTCACTTGGTTCGTATAAATCGAAAATAGTTTTCTTAGAAACTTTTTTTTTTTGTGTTTTCTTTTTACTTTTTCCTCGAGCTTCTTCACCAACATCTTCGTCGTATTCATCCCCCTCGGATTCATCTTCATATTCATCTTCTTCATATTTGGCAAAATCGTCGTAATCGAAATCCACGCCAAATATGTCCTGACCTTCTTGCAATGACCTACGAAAACAAATATAAACATAACGTTAGTTCTTAAAGTGGAATTTATTTTTCATAATCGTATTGATTTCTTAAGTGTGAAAATACAAAGTATCAGTATCTTTTATTTCTAAACCTCGGTAGATTGTAATGCCAAATGTGCGCAACCACGATTAGATGTTAGTTTTCAACTAGGTTGCGCAAGTTCTAGTAACAAAAGGTGAACTGATGCTTTGTAGTTTTACATTTACGAATTTACAATATACACCAAGATACAAAAATATAAAGCAGGGCTGCAAACCACTCCAAAAATCGGTGCGGTTCGGTTCAGTGGTTCGAACCATTTAGAAAAAAATTGTACCGGTACAAGAACCGGTTTATGAGTATCTCTGAACCACGGTTCGGTTCGGTTCGGTTCGGTTCAAGTGGTTCAATTTTTTTTATACTAAGTGATACAAATATTAAAAAACTATGACAGACTATACTATACATATTTAAAAACAAAGGACTTTTTTATTGAGAACAAATTCAAATATCCACATATACGAGGATAATCCGTCGTTTTTTTTTGATGCTACACTATGATTTTAGAAAATTTAATATTTGTTAAGGTACACAACATCGATATATAAAAATTTTGCCAGATACTAATGATATAACAGAAGATTTTCTTCACTACTGAACGCTAATGCAAAATCGTTTGAATTTGACTTTTCCAATGTGCAAGGATGCCTCGATATCCCGGTATGTCACAGGCCGATCGATCTGAATCGTTTCTCGACAGCATCGATGTTTGCCACAACAAGAGCAGTTCATGGCCGACCTTCACGGTATTCAACACTGAGGCTGATGCATCCACGCTTAAATTCTGCAAACCAGTCATAAACATTGTTTTTGATGGTTATTCATTAACAAAATCCGAATGAAGCCGTTCCAAGCTTTGTGTTTGAGTTAAGAGGAACTAAAATGCGTAAAAAAATCATCGCACGAAAATGTTCACGAAAAATTCCCATTTTTTCACAAAATGGGTTTCTTTGAGATGCTGTTCTATCGAATACACTTTGGTGGAATTTTCATCTGTCAATGTTGTTTACCTAAACAATTTTTGAAAATCATGTGGCATTCAAAAAGAAACTCCGTCTAATGGTCGGTTCCGGATATTTTAAGGGTTATCCTCGCTTATCAAACCTTTGCTTTGTTAATTTAAAATTTATTTAAAGTAACTTTTTATATTTAACTGGTATCCGTACTTGAAGGGCACTATTATAGGGATGGGTAAATTCGATATTCGAAGCTTCGAGATTCGAATTTTAATCGAATTTTCGCTCCATAATGGCGAATTTTTGAAATCGAACTTTGTGATGCTAAAATCGTATAAAATCGAACTTTTCTAGAAATCGAATTTCGTCTTTATTTGCACAAAAGCAACTCTGCAACTTTCTTCTTTCTAACTAAATTTGGCATCACTGTGTGTGAAAAAGATAAAATATATCGATGTTTTTTTGGATTGGATGCATCGAAATATTGTATCGATGCATACCGATGTATCGTATATAAAAATTGATATTTTCGATGCATCGAATGAATTAATCGATAAATATTTAAGTATTTACTCGCAGTAAAATGTATTAATTGATTTAAATAGTTACAAATCCAAGTTATACAAATAAATTCAAGTGCCGTAAATAAAATGTGGCTCGATAGAGCTCTTCAAAGAAAAATAAATAAAAGCACATGATACGTCCCAAAGAAGTAGTTTCAATATACATTTTGTTAATTTTTTAATTGATACAAAACAGATACATGATACACTTGATAAACAGTTGGATTTTTATCTAATATTTTTTTGAGAAATAACTTCTTATTTGTTGTTTATTTTTGGTTGTGAAGCTAAGAAGAGCGATGCGGATGATTAATCACATTAATGTAAGTTCAATTGAATCTCTTTCGATTTGAGATATCATGCTTTTAAACAAATTTTTAAATTTTCTGTAAAAAAATTGTTGAAAATTCTTTTTATATTTATACTTTTTACGACCTTTCATATTCACATAATGGCAACAGCTGATGATTGGGAATAAAATCATGTCTGAGTTTTCTCCTTATCAAAAAAAAAAAGTACTGGTCAAAATAGTAGCACCATAACATTTTGACCAGTTTTGACTATTTTTCTTTTGTATGTTTAATAATAATATATTGGCCGAGCTTCTTCTCCGATTTTTGGCGATACACTCGGAGTTTTGCTATTGGCTGCCGAGGGGTGCCCGCTATTAGAAAAAACCTCGTTTTTTATTTTATCGGTAGCTGGGCTCGAGTCCAGGCCCTGCGGAATGGTAGCGCCCGCTGCTACAACCTTACTAATAAAAAAAGAATGATCGAAAACGGTTCACGTGGTCCAAAATTATCGGGAAACATACATACATAAAAAAAAAAATATTCCGACGAATTGATAACATCCTCCTTTTTTGAAGTCGGCTAAAAATCGAACAGTGAACTCTAAGGCACTGAAATTTAATAGGCTATAAAGCTAGAGATTCTAATTAAAAAGCTTGCAATTATCATGAAACTTTGTTATGTTTTTAAAATTTTTGCGCAAAGTTTAAAATTGGATTTATATTGTGCTTGCTATGAGCTATACTTTTATAAAAAATTACTGAACGTTAAACAAACAAAAGAAAAATAGTCAAAACTGGGCAAAATGTTGTGGTGCTATTATTTTGACAAGTACTTACCAGAGAGTGGCTTTGAGTGTAATCGAGTCTTTTTGATCACTCTCGCTAAAAATTGAGCACAAGCGAACGCCACACCCGGCAGCTACGTGTTCGATCTAGTTCCATATTAGGACACCCGCAGCTAAGATGAAAATTTGTGCAACTAATGCAACGGACACTTGAACAGGCTCGAGTTAAATCTACAGCAGCCATACCCACAATTTTTTAATGGAATTTCCCGCACCACTGCGATCGAACGCAGGACAACAACCAAATTTAAAGTATGTTTACATATAAATATAATCTCAATCAAAGCTCGTTCGTTAATTACCCCGTTTACACAGTCAAATCTCGGATAACTAGATGTCAAATTTGTTGTGCTTGTTGTTTTCACATCTCAAGGTAAAGTTCAATTTCTTCTCTGCGACACTGTGATCTATTTTTTCTGCTAAATGAAGCACTTTAACCATATTTTAGCTTACTATTTTATTATAAATACGTTTAGAAACCTATTTTTCTTGCTAGCGTCCATTTTTGTTAACTTTCACATTTGACATTTCCCCTCTTCTTCGCAAAAATAATCGATGAAACTAGGGTGGACACCGAAAAGTTATCGGTATAATCTGAGATATTTTATAATTACAGATTAACGGGGGAGGAATTTTGTATGGCTAATCTCTTTTTTTAATTACAGATTAGGGAGTTAAGCTCGAAAATGAGGATAATCTCTATATATGTAAACATACTTTTACGCTGAAGATAACCGTCACCAATATGTATCAACAAAGCATACGCAAGTGTTGTTGCTTTGTGATTGTGCATATGCAAAGAAAACAATGAGAAGCGAAGTGGACAATATTGCTTGTTATCTATTTTGTATACCCTGCAGGGAAAACCCGAACTGGTGAATCAAATTTGTAGTTCAGTACTAGATATTTATCGCCAAAAACGAACCAGACCGATAGTAACTAGATTCGCACCAGTAAAAAGCAGCGAAATGTGGTACTTTTACAAAACTATTTTATTTTACATTTTTAAAACTACATACATATCACTAGCTAAGAGTGAAAAGTCGCTAAGTCCACTTTTTCCATATCTGTACCTGAGGTGACGAGTTTAGAATTGGTTCAGAACTGTAGAAAAAAGGGTACAGAACGAACTAGATATCATCTGTCGAATTGGGACCTTCTAGAATGTAATAAATAATAACAAGCACCTCTGTACACTCAGCTGCAGCCAAGATATGTAAAAATTTATAAAAATCACTCAAAGATTTCAAATTGTAAACACATTCCCTTAAAAATAAATTTAAATCGCTACCATGGGAAAACCAAAAAGACTTTGTTAGAAAAAATCATGTTAACTTTTTCGTAGTGTAGAAAAAGAGATTCAAAGCGAACTAGATCTAAACTGTGGAATTTAGAACTGGTGCGGAACTAAAGAATATGTAAAGCAACGGGTGGCAATTTCCATTTCTTATGACATCGCCGTGTTCCAAATGTACTAGAAGCGAACCAATTCAGAACTAGAGATTTTCCCTACAGGGATAGCATCGTTACTAGCAAACACTCTGCCGTCAACCTAACCATTGAAACACAATGCCGGCGAACGGCGAATTTTTTGCTGCGAATGTTCGCTGTAAAAATTAAAAACACTGACGTATATGAGAACGCGCACAACCAAAGCAAACGACAAGCACGACGAAGTTCGCACGACGACTGTTCGCGACGATAGACTTATTTCTATTGTCGTCGCTGGCGGCAGCGGCAAAATACGATCAATTGTGGCCATATGCTAAATATTCTCAGATTCTTAAGTCGAAATTGAAAAATACTGTATTAGTTTTTGCTAAAAATTAATAATCTGTTGTTTGTAAAAATTTTATTTTAGTAAAAACTATTTTCTAACATTTCCTATTCTTGTTCAACCATTTATTTATTATATTCCCTTGTTTGAGTTTTGTGACCAACATGTTCGTCTTTAACTCAGTCGCTAACGAACAACACTTCTGCTCGTTTAAAGAGATTGATGCAAAACGGTTTTTGTTAGATGTTCGAGTATACACGAAAATTGCGAACTTGTTTCAGATGCCTGGTACTTACATAGTTTTCACACAGAAAAATATGAGGTTTGGGAATGAAAATAAGCATGCCATTTTTCAGAAGATCCGATAATTCCTAGTGGCTCCGGGTTGGGCATATATCTTTGTACCAAGGATAATTACGAAATCGACCATAGTTTTCAGAATTTTTACATTTTGGGAAAACGCTCTAATAAATATGCTCCTAATGGGGAAAAATCTATTTCGTTTATGATCAACCTTTTCATATCTGTAACACTTGCGGCCGTCTAAGGTAAACTGCAAGAAATTAAACCTAGCCTAGAAAAAAATAAAGTGTAAGAAATGAATGCGAAAGGAATATCGTTGAAGGCCAGCTCCTCATATCATAGATGAATTCCAGGTAATTAATTATGTAGATAATGTTTGATTGAAATTTTTTTGTTTCAAGAACAAAAAATTGTGTAACTGAATAATTTCAACATAGATTCCTGATTCGTCTTACATTGGGACGGTAAGGTGCTCCCAGAAAAGAAAGGGCAAGGATAAAGTTAATCGACTGCTCCTTGTTATAACTATGAAAAACGTGGAAAAACTGCTCGGTGTTTCAAAATTAAGAGTATCGTGACGAAATTATAGCAGAAGCTATTGTAAACTTCCTAAGCAAATGGAAAATTGATGCATTGGTTGAAATCGTTGCTTTTGACACGCCATAGTCAAACACTGACATAGATAAGGGCGCAGATTATTTGCTTGAAACTAAACCGGGTCGCAATTTACTTTTTCTATCGTTTCGTAATCATTTCAGCGATATGCTGGTTAAAGCTGTCTTCGCGATAATCCTCGAAAAAATATCGGCATCAGAAGTCCTGTCTTCAATAGCTTTCCAAGAAACTGGAGAAATATAAATATCAACGATATCGAGAATAGAATCGTAGATAAAGAAGTGTCGGCTGTCAAAATAAAGGTAACCAAAAACATTTGCCTTGAAGCATTAAAATCTGACAACACCCGCAGTAATTGCAAGGAACTGTTACAGCTTTCGTTCCTTTTTATTGGTGAAGATGTTCCAAACTTCACACATTTGCGTTTACCTGGAGCAATGATGCTTATAAAATTCATGTCCAAATATACATATTTATTGCAACACAATTTTTTTCATTCGCGAGCCGTCCGAAATGACGGCATCCGAATTTAAAGGTATTTGAAAGATTTGCATTTTTCCTAACGCTAATACTCGTTTCTTATTGGTTTGGATGCTTAGCGCTGCACCACGCCACGATTTACAAACCTGTCATGAAGTGATTGAATAATTCATCGGAAGAGTTTCGAACGTCTTGTTGTGCACCACCATAAACAATTTGTGGTATTTGGTCGAAGAAACGATTCCTCTGGGATTTTTCGATCAAAACATTTCTTTTGAATTGAAACGGAAACTGGTTCTGGGTATTTTGGATGACGAACACGAAAAAGTCACTATTGCGAAACGATTAACTGTAACATGTTAGCGTAAAAATATACACCAGCCGATTCTTTGATTGTCTGCGAAGTTTCTTACAGTTCAATCCTTCCGCATGCCCGAACGGAGCAGGAAAACGTAGGGAAAATCTCTAGTTCTGAACTGGTTCGCTTCTAGTACATTTAGAACCACTACTAGTTCGCGATAAATCTCTTTTGCATGCAAACAACTGGTGAATTTAACACGGCGATGTCATAGGAAATGGAAATTACCCCGCTTACCTTTTCCACAGTTTAGATCCAGTTCGCTTTGAACCTCTTTTTCTATACTACGAAAAAATTAACATGATTTTTTCTAACATTGTCTTTTTGGTTTTCCAATGTTAGCGATCTGGAATTATTTTTAAGGGAATATGTTTTATTCAATCAGATTTGTTTGAGTGATTTTAAGAAATGTTTACATACCTGGGCTGCCGCTGAGTTTACAGAGGTGCTTGTTATTATTTATAACTAGAGAAGATAAAAATATGCGCGAAAAATCCCGTTTTATGCGCATAAAATAAGCACTAAAATCAGCGAAATATGCTCAATAAAAAAAAATATATGCACAATAAAATTCCTTAATTTTGATTAAAATAATTATTATTTGCTGTTACAGAATAAATGCTTTTATTTCAGTGTCAGTCTTACAATTCTTTTCGCATTAAACCTCTGATTTTTGTTACTATCTAATTAAAAGCGTGAGCAAAAATACTTAAACAATACAAGTGAATATACTACAAATTGTGTATTATAAAAAACAAAATGAAATAGCTAAAAATTAATTCAACGTATTGCACACTTGTTTAACACAGAAGTACTATGTACATTAGACCGTATCGAAACAAAAAAGTTCGCCGTACACCGCCTCATATGAATTGTTTTTGAAAAGCATTTGAAAAAATAATAAATATTTTTTTTTTTTGGATAACCCTAGTAGTCGCCCAATTTCATTTTTCTTCGTATCTTCGGCATTTATAGTCGGATTTTAAAGTGTGATACACCAATGTTTTTGTCTCCATGAGGGGGTTTTCCTATGGAAGTTCATTGACCTCAGGTGCTCCATAAGAAAAAAGCAAAAAAAAAAACAAAAACAAAAAAAGTTGGTTATTTCCGTATGGTTTTCCGACTTAACAAATCGAAATACTTTTTTCGCAAAACATTAATGATTTTTGACGGTGTTTAATTTGCTGTCATTAGGGCGGTACGTTAGGGTGGTAGCAACTGAGATCTGGTGGGTAAGTTTCACAATGGAGCACATGAGGCCAATTAACATCCGTAAGAAAACCCCCCTCCTCGAGGCAAAAACATTGGTGTATTACACTTTAAAATCCGACTATAAATGGCAAAGATATGAAGAAAAATGCAGATGGGCGACTACTAGGATTGTCCGAAAAAAAATTTTTTATAATTTTTTTAAATGATTTTTAAAAACACTTCATATGAGGGGGTGTACGGCGAGCTTTTTTTATTTCGCCTGTAAGGCGATAGATACGCTCTAATGAAATTTGGTATCGAGATGTATTTTTGTATTATATTAGACATTTGTCGGAGCTGGTAGGATCGGGCCACTATAGCATATATCTCCCATACAACCGATCGTTCAGATATGGCCATTTCTCCCTCAGTTTGGAAGATTAAACCATGAAACTTGGTGAGATATTTGCTAATTGATCATCAAATGTTCGTTAAAAAAATCAGTAAGATCGGAGCTATATATAATATATCTCCCATACAACCGATCGTTCAGATAAAAGGATTTTGGCTATTACTCACTCATTTTAGAAGATTGAAACATGAAGCTTGGTGAGATATTTGCTTATAGATCATGGAATATTTGTTCAAGAAAATCACTAAGATCGCAGCTATATATATTACTAGCATACCCAGCAGACGCAAGCCAGCAAGCAAATTAAAATCAGTTTTTCAGTAGTTACTATTTGCATTGATTTGCGCGTGTTCATGAAAGGTATAAAGCCTTCGGCGCAGCCGAAGACAGCCTCTCCTTACTTGTTTTATTTTAAAATAAAAATATATTTAGAGGTCGCTCAAACCGCTCAAAGTTTCCCATGTATTTTGTATGGGGAACAAAAGACTTTTCGTAGAAATGGCATAGAATCCATGAAAATCAAAATTTTTCAATCTGAAACCCCTACTTCTCTTCAAAAGACTTCAGAGAATAATGACCAATTTTTATTT
>JAPVRG010278237.1:0-12670 GCA_029783565.1 Rhagoletis cerasi
TTTCGGGAGTGTGATTATATGGATGCTCTGCAAGTTGTGCTCGGAGATCAGCGCTGGAAGATCAAGAAAGCGTGGAATGATCATTCGAAGACAAATATGAGAAGAGTAAATTGAGCAAAAATTGGCGTGGAAAGTAGAACGAGAAAATGTTTGTTTCTTTAAGTAATTTTTGTGGTATCTTAAATTATGTCTGCATCTGTATTTGTTTTTTGTGTTCACATAGTCTACGACTTGTCTGCGCAATACTTTCGGTAGGACAATAATAAATGATGAAAGTTTAATTAGACGTAGGTTCTGAATATCCGCATCCTCAAACTTCTCAGACCGTGGCAGTTTCACCACGCGTAGCCGTTTCTTCGAACAATTCCTCGACTCTGAACCGCCACTACTCCGTTCATGCATGCGAGTGCGACCGAACTTTCGGTCGAATTCTTCGACAACAGCTGCCGATGAAGAGCCAGAAGAACGACGTGAGCAACGTGGAAGGCAGGAACAACAACTGCATAAGCGCTCAAAACAATTCCAGGTGGAATTGCAGCGAAAGTATGATAATTTCCAAAGTCAGCAGCAGCAGCAACAATCACACCAATGGAACATTGAAGCAAGAAACCGTAATGAGAGCCTTTTGAAACAACAACCTCAACAGCAAAGAAACCCGAATGCGATCGTGCAAACAAGCTCCGAGGAAGCGCCGCCCTACAATGCCAAACCCGACGATGAGCACACGCTTTACATCTCGGATAGTTTCGGGCGTGTAGTGCATGAGATACCTTTTCGGGAGTGTGATTATATGGATGCTCTGCAAGTTGTGCTCGGAGATCAGCGCTGGAAGATCAAGAAAGCGTGGAATGATCATTCGAAGACAAATATGAGAAGAGTAAATTGAGCAAAAATTAGCGTGGAGAGTAGAACGAGAAAATTTTTATGTTTCTTTAAGTAATTTTTGTGGTATCTTAAATTATGTCTGCATCTGTATTTGTTTTTTTGTGTTCACATAGCCTACGACTTGTCTGCGCAATACTTTCGGTAGGACAATAATAAATAATGAAAGTTTAATTAGACGCAGGTTCTGAATATCCACAGTGAAAGGATCTCCTATCCGCCAAATTAAAGGTTTCAAAAGACGAATCTATTTAAGAATAACGCCGATCTAGATAGATATGGTCTGCTAGATATTTTAACTATACGAGCATACTGAAGTTTAGTGAGCCAATGAAGACGTTGTGGGCGAGAGAGTCAGGTCATTTCTCAAGGCCATATGAAAATTAATTAGGCTCTGCGGTGTATTTCAAAATACATACAACAGAGCTTAGTTTTTTTCTTATTCAGAGGTGGTCACATATCTCCTGTGCTAATGCTTCTTCGAAAAGTTTATGGTAGGTAAATAAGTTTTTATAACATTAGATGCCTTAAGGCGACAAAACTTGAACAGTGAGCCCAGATAGTAAAATTATTACAGTACATATTACACGGATAAAGCACTGACAAAAATGTATCAAACTGCTCGGAGCACTCCCTCCCAACTTGGACGGAGCTGGAGATTGTGCTCAACGTCACTACGTAGCCTTATTAGTTTGTTCGGCGATCCTAAATTAAGGCATGGCGTTGTAGAAGCAGCTTCTCTTCGAGCTATCAAAAACGGCTTTAAAGTCAGTGGAAAGGTTGTTATGTCGATTTAACTAAGGTCTTTTCCCATTGTGAAAATCTGGTCAAAGGTGGATTTACCCGATCTGAAGCCACACTGTTAAGACCTAATAAGTTGGTTAATCAAGAGCTGCCGTGTATCACTTTTGGTTTCATTTCTTGATTTTGAAGTAAAATTTTGCGTTCGGTTGGGAGTAAATTCAAACTTCGATATAACGGAAAATTGGAACAATCGTCGTGCTCTAATTCCAAACGAAAAAGCGGCAAAAGGGAGAAGACGGCGGGGGTGTTTGTGCACGATTATGAATAAGATTAAGATCAAAATTAAAACTAAGGTTAAGGTTGAGGTTGATATTAAGGCTAAAGTTACGGTTGAGGTTACCGTTAAGGTTAAGATTAAGATTGCGATTGGGATTAAGATAATTGTTCATTATTATGCAGAAAAATATTTATATATGTAATATGAACAGCTATACGGGTAATAAGAGGAAGTTTTACTTGTTGTAGCAGAAGTGCTCAACGCATCAGGATTTCTCGTCAAGTAATGTTGTCTTCATTCTCTGATTCGGCAAGCTTGATGAGTCCGAGAAAATGAACGACGTCGAAGCCCGCAATCCAAAGTACTTCCGGTGTAAAGGTTGTTGTGTGCTAGGAGGAACATGCTGAGCAGGTGTTTGCCAACTCTGGCTTTAGTCGAAAATGATATATATATAGCTGTTAAGTCTGTGCTGTGCTTGAGTGAACCGGATCTTTCTTGACACGCCATGTTATTTACCGTTGCGGGTGCTAAAGCTCGTCTTAAAAGCATCGCCATAAACGTTGTTCTTCTTGTCTTCTTGCTCATGTAACGATAGGTTCAGGAAACGTGCTGTTTAGACGGAGTTGGACCAAAGTGAGAAAGATGTCAGCTGTTTAAGTGGACAGGTGAAGAGGTGGTCATTGGGGAAAGCTTCACAAGCCAGTCATATATTCTGCATGTCAGGATCGAGCGCGGATAAAGTAGAGTTCAGTCAACTGCAATATACAGACCTTAACTGGGCCATAGTTACGCGGGTCTCACGCGTACATGTTTTTGAGCGGCGCTTTGTATTCGACGTACTGAATGCAAGAGTTTGGTATCCGATTCCTAGTCGTCAGGTGTAGTCTCATATATCGAAGGGCGGATTATTTCGGAGCAGAGCGTGGTTGGGATAGTTTTCGGTGGCGTTGTGCTCTTTCACTTCAAGTGTTTGGCTTTCGTCGGGGAGGGGATGCTCGGAAGATACGCTACATTATTCACTTTACAGCCAGCCGATTGCCTTGTGCATACTTTGCTAGCTGTGCCTCCAAAGAACATAGAAAATAAAAAAGGTGCATAGTAATAGATTACGTTCCAACAAAACGCGTCTACGTACTCAGCACCCGGTTGGTTGCTGGTTGTTGAAGGTTTTTTCTCTATGTTCTTCTGTAGTTTTGAGGCATTTGTTTCTGGCACATAATTTGTTACAATTAGCGGAGGTATCCACTGGAAAACAGACGTGACTCCCAGGACTTTGAGTTGATGCTCAGTCGGTATTTTTGCGCCATTGACGATATAAACTTCGAGTTTTAGCCTTTTCATTTGAGGCCACGTATTGAATGTTGAGATTTCTAACAGCGAAGATGTAGGAAATTTTGCAGAGATATATAGATATTTTACCACAAAGTCTGTACATGTTTTGGCACATATCCATGACTATGCTATCCCAGGATGGTCCGTTCTACGTTACCTGGCGGTCTACTCTGTATTGCGATTCGAAAGCCAATGCGATTCGAAAGGCGACACGGACTAATATAAATTCATAGTGTTAAGTATCCGAATCCGAATGATTTGCCTGATTTACTAAGGGCACAACATGCGGCAATTTTTTTGAAAGAGATCATAACGAAGAATTTCCGACGTTCACAAGTAAAGATAAGAGCTTGTTTCACTGACGAAAAAATGCACTTATTCCATTCTTACATTCGGTTATCTTTTTACCGTTGTTATGAAGAAATTAAATAGTAAATTGAACGCAAAGCTTATCTGAAATAATTGTATGCCTATGACAGTGGATCATAAAATATCGAACAGTTTTGAGGCAATAAATTAAACTATGTGTACATACAGACATGCTACTAACCACTAATATTGCCATTACATTTAAATTTTTTTTTATATTTATGTGCATACATATATAGTACGTGTACAGTAGGATTTTAAATACCCCGTAGGAATTAGAAGCCCGTATTAATACCTTACCGGCAACTCACTCTTCACCCGGCGGCCCTTACCACTTCCCTGCCGAATTTCTCTTATTTCTACAAAGGCGTGGATGCCTTATGGATGCAGGAATTTATAATGTACATTTGATATCAGATACACTTCTAAGCCGCTTTACCAAGTAAGGTACGTGGAATTAGAGCAGTTGCTCGGAGTATTTCGGCGCTGGGAAGTATCTTCGACGGCACATTATTTTACAACTTACAACATAAAGCGTCATGGGAGGTGTTTATTTTGTGCTTTACTTATAGATAACATAAGTCATGATAACCATTTTGGTACTAAAATCTGAAAAAAGTGGGTTATATTTAAATGTTACTGTGAGTTATATGTATATACATAAATGTACTCACAAAGAAGTTCATAGGTTCTCGGATTTACGATTCTGAAGTTATCTAGCTTTGTGATTATTATTATTCAGTGCTTATTATACCTCAGTGTGAAATCTGTAATATTTGTGTTCTGCCGTTCTAATTTCGATGAAGTGATCGAGCATTTTGTAAGTTTTTTTTTTTAAATTACGCCAGTAATGTTGACTTTCAATTTATCGACCATAATTAGTTATTTTTACAAAGAATAAAGCTTAGAGACGAGATACCAAACGATGCATGCGATTCAGTAGGAAACTAAAAATCAATAAGTAATTAATCATTTTATGGCTTACGTAAGAGCTACGATAAATAGTCGTTTATTTGTAACTTTCCCAATCAGTTTATAGAGTAGTGTAGTGTTTTATTAGACATTGATAGTTAATCGAGCTTATCGCATGGCATATGCATGTGTGTATGTATATATCTATGCAGTTACATATATTGAATATTAAAGTAATACATACATACCTAATATCATACATATTTACTTTATCATAGAAAGTTCACATATGCATGCGAATTCGTATATGCCCCGCAAACATTTACGGAGTGCTCACAATTTATGAGTCCGAAATGAGTCCTACGTATGTAAGAAATATGAGTTTCAAAAACAAAAAATTTTTGGCTCTTATATGAATCCTTTAGGTATCATAAATGATTTAAATTATGAGCTAGCACTATGGCAATAACAAAACAATACAGCTTTGGGATTTATATCTAAAAATTTTATACAGAATAATTATGTACATATGTAAAAAAATATATAAAATAAATAAATTTGCGTTGCAATTGCTTCCTTATTAAGGTATGTAGAGTATGTATAAATAACAAATGTTTTCTTTTTAAACTGATTTCTCATTATATCTTTACAGAAGCCTATTTCTACAAAATGAGAAGCCAGAAATTTCCAACGATAGAGTCCAAACTGCAGGAAACCGTTCATCACCATCACACATATGCATATATTATTGAAAAGTTTTAATTTTATATTATGTATATAGCATTAACAGTAACAGCAGATAATAAAGATATATACGTATACATATGTACATATATACATATACATGTGTCAGAAAAATTTGCAGCATATTTACTGAAAAAAGGCCAAAAACATTCAAATATGACTCCAAAATTAGTCAGAAATTGTTCCTATATGAGCTCCATAAGAGTCATGGGAGAGTCTAAAAAGAGTCCGAAATGAGCCGTATATGAGGGCAATAAGAGTAACATCTGACTCATATTGAGGCTCATTTGATGTATGAATTTAGGCTCATATAAGTCGACCTTCGCAAGAAGGGAAACACCTACATTTAGGACTCCTAAATGAGCTCATTATGAGCGTAAAAGCTCCGAAATAGGACTCCTTAATGACTCTTTTATGACTCCAAATGTTTGCTGGGTGGATCTGTGTTGAAATTGCCATTGTAGTTATTGATTTTTACGATGATCGTGAGAAAAACTTGTAGAGAATCCTGTGTTGCTGAGTCATCAGTTACAAAATTTTAGACAATGATTTTTTTTGCTCCTTTCGCATCTTCGTAATAAATTTAACTGTTCGTAATAAATTAAACTCAATTTTTTTTTTTTTTTAAATTAAACCCCCTCACTTGGCTATTGCAGAGATAAACTTGCACTGAAAAACTGGTCCTTAGAAGTTTATTTTTACAAAAATACGTATGTATAACAAGGTCATTAAAAAAATTTTTGCTTGTAAAAATCATACTTATTAATTTATTTTTACATCTAAAAATTACATAAAATTAACTATGAATAAATCTTAAGTCAATAAGAGTGTATATAAACGAAGTCAGAGCTATAATGTGTTTTTTGAGGTTACAGTTATCACGAAATTTTAGTTAATACGATATCAAATATTTAATGCATTATATTTACATACATAATATAGTATACTAGAAAGTCTCAAGACATTCTTAAAGTAATTGCCCTAATAGTTAAGGCTTTGTGATTACTTTCTTAGATGGTTCTACAAATTGAATAAGAACACCTTTATGATGGAACAAGTTTTTCTTCTTGCTTGGAGCTGTAACCGGCATTTTGTCGGGGTCCGCTCAAACAATATAAGCTAAAACTATAACACAAAATGAATTAGTTATGCTATTCGAATTTTAAGACGATGCAGCACATAAACAAAACTTGTCGCGATTAACATATAACTAGTTAATATAAGCAGACTTTCGAAATCACTTCGTTTATCTGGTTGCAGGAATATATTAACTGCGCCTGTGAGCACATTTGCCAACAAAAAAAATACAAGTCCATTCATGTTAACCGCCTCCACAAGCACAGGCAAAATATTTGCATTGTACGCCATTACTTCTGTAGAATTTAATAATCCTTCTACTTCGGTGCATTCGTTCACTGCTTTTCTATCATGGTTAGAGTAAAATGAATTTAAAATCAAATGAAAGACTATTGTAAAGAGAAAAGTCATTGTTAGGGCAACAGCCAAGATCCAGACTACATAGCCGTAATTGCAAGTAACACGCGCAATTGAAACTGTGAAAATGCATCCAACAACCAACAGCCAGAGTCCAACATTTACCACACCTAGCGCTTTTAATTTTTTTATGAACACTCGGTAGCTCAGGTCTTTATCCTCAATACGTAAACATTGCCCAATATACATGGATAACAAATAGAGTGCTACGAAACCTGGTAGTGAACAAATACCCTCACGATTGGCTCTGAGCAGTGTGTCGCGTGGAATATCTGAGTTCATGACGAAGGTAGAGACGGAATTCTGAAGTCCATATTCGTGAAGTGCTAGAATAGCTGCAACGATATTGAAGTGAAAATTATTATAAGATGTAGCGCAATTTAAAGAAATCAAGGTTAAGAGAACGTAAAGCTTTTAACGGTTTTAGTTACTTGGGTACGAAAAAATTTTTAAGTAAAGCTTTTCTATATTAACGTAACGAATAGCTGTTTTTCATTAGCTGTTTTTCTAATTGCATCTCTATTACTCACCTGAACCAGCTATTAAATGACCGAATTTGTGCCTAACAAGTCTACTAATAAAGGAGCCAAACAATTTTGTCAGGCCCAACGTAAAGAAGGCATTTAAATGTACGCCATATTCATGTTCATCTTGCTCATAATTAATTAACATTATGACCAGGGTACGCACAAGACCCAAGACCAGCAGCGGTACGACAGTCCATAAAGTTTGCTTAAGATGTGCCATGTTCTTTGGTGTTCGTGAGACGGTACCCATTGCAAAAACGAATAACCCAATACCAACATCCATTAGACCAACACCATACCGACGAGTTTTTCGAAAATGTTTTGGAAACATTTCAAAATCCACAGCGAGTATACATAGCGCCGTAAGCAGGTTGATAGCTGCACGATCAAGCGTTAATACAAATGGACGGCTGCCACCCAAATTATACGTCCGATTTTGCTTCTTCTTGGCATAAACCGCATATACTGCACCCAACAAGGAGACGCACAAAGCTATCATCATAAAACCGACATAACTGTTGAGCACATTCACAACTAGCACTGTTGGCACGACTATCAACACAAACTCAATAAGAAATCTGCATACAGCATACGGAGGAACTCTTTTTTCAATCGCTTGCCCAACTACGCGCGCAATTGCAAAGAAAAATACAACCGGCACAATTGTCCACAGAATGTGCCACACATGTGCGAAGGTTTCCCACGACTTTCTATCGTATATATCAGCGAGTCGCGTAAATGACGTGCGATTCAAAATCATATTCAAAAAACGTTGCTTTTCCGAACAGAGGCACTGTGACTCTGGCGCGTCAGTGGCGCAGAACTCACTGCCTATTCCTTCAAGCGATTCCATGACGCCCGGTTATAATCAACTCTTAGTACACTTCGATTATTATCATAAAAGGGTAGATAATGTTTTTATACTTAGACGAAATCAACATAAATTACGGAAAATCAGTTTGCTGATAAGATATTAAGCGCGCAACAGCCAAAAAAGTGGACGCTGGCCAATCCTGGATTTTGATAATAAATCCACAACACAAAAAAATGTAAACATAAACAGCTGATAGCGTAGATTGACAGCGCAAAGTTGCCGTACGCGGTAATTTCGCGTGGTGGAATTTGCCAAATGTAGAAAAAAGAAATTTTAATTTTTATGAATTAAACTTTTGTAATATTGTTTAAGTTAAGGTTCAGTAATAATGGAATTTAACAGTAACTTAAATGTGTAAAATTCAATTTTCATTGTGCATTTAACACAAGTGTATAATAAATAAGGTGAATTGGGCTTGCCAATTTTTTTGTCTCTGTGGTGAGGAACAGACCGTGGAAACTTCGAGTGAACCGTTAAAAAAGAATAAACTTTTTAATTCCTGTTTTAAATTAAATATGTTTGTGACGAAAAAAATAAGAGTTATTTATGAGTTATTCCTTCAGTAAACTCAATTAGATGATCAATTGCTTAATGGAAGGGATACTTCGGAACTTATGTACATCCATTCCACTTACCTACCTTTGGAATATTAGTAGGGTTTGGTAAGTAGTTTTTAACAAAACCGATGTACATCATTTGTTTTTAGTTATAAAAGCCTTAGCCCGAGGTCACCGTGGCTTTCTTACTGTAACAGCATACCAGTTAAGAAAATCAAAAAGTAATTTTAATACAAAATTCAGCGTTTACTCTATTTTAAAGAAAATTTAAGCTTGTCATTAAGAGCTAATTAAGATCACAACTTTACAAAATAAATTAAAATACTGAATAGAAAAAAGGAGTTAGTCCTCAACTATAGCTCATCCCTCATTTCCTGCATCTCATCATGTTTGCTTTGAATCATTTCGTGCTTAGCACTTCTTTGTGTTTGAAATTTCTGGAACTCATTATGTGCATACACATGTTCCGCGGCTTTTGACACTAAACGTACAAACTCTTTTGGTTCAAAGCGATAGTTTGTGAATTTAGCATGCGCCCCGCCTTGCGGATGATGCCCCTCATCTTGTGGGTAAAGTAATTCATCACGTTCCCAAGTTATATAATTGATGCCACGTAGACGCGCCAAATCTTTGTAGCAATTGGGGTCTTCACAATTATACAATTCGAAAATGGTGGCCCAGTTGGGCAAGAAAAGCAAATGTGTAAGACCAGCCCCATGCATGCCGATAAGTATGTCTGTATTACGTGTGAGAGCCAATTGTTGACTGAAGTTGAGACCCCTGTAGAATGAAAATGCACTTATAATAAAAATGATTTACGTTCTAAGAATCGAGATACCTTTCGAAAGAGATGCGTTGCACATGGTAACTACTGTTGGCGGAAATTTCCTCGAGCAGCTCATCTTCATTCAAAATTTGTCGATACTTTGTGCGACGTGATAGTAAGGTAATGCGCAATTTAGCTTGCTGTAAAGGTGGGCGAAATGGTATTTGTAAACGATGCAGTATGAATTCAGAGAAAGCGCGAAATAAGCCACTGCCTTCACAACCATGTATCTGAAAGAGATTTGATCAGTCCTGAAGTATCTACGTAGTAAAATACAAAAGTGCAACTTACCAACGGCGTATTGTAGAAGAGACCAAAAATCATACGAGGCAATAGAGGCAATACCACATTTCGAAAGCATACATGCTTTCCTTTTACATCGTTCAACGTCCATACTCGCTTATCGGAAAATGCTTTGAATGTCTCCGCAAATGGCGAATCATATGGATATGTTTCCCATATCAAGATACGCGTATCGGTGTGGAATGCCAGTGGATGTGACTGGTTTACAAATAGTGAGACGTATAAGTTGAAGAAGTCACAGAAATGGTGATACATATTGTAAGTAGCATCGATTTTCATAATAAAAGTGGGCGTATCTACAATTAAATCGCATACGCCAGTTGTCTTTAGTGGCATTGGCATTTCTCCAAAATTACGCAGCTCTGGTGCCCAAGACTGCAGCGCGCCCATATGGTCTAGTTCCGCCTGTAAGCGGGTTCTATTCAATTGACAACGACCTAATATTTGTCCTGGCTTCAGTACGTCCATATGATATCGTATTAGTTCCTTGCGTTGTGTTAGATCAACAAAATCGAAAAGCAAGTTACGTCCACGACAAAAGCGTAAATACTTGCTGCACTCCAGTGACGAGTCGGTGATATAGCTGGGTTCACACATAAGTGATAACTCGCTGATTTGTTGTTGTATGTAACCAAAATCGGCTTGATAGTAAAAAGTGCTCACTTGTGCAGGTTTACTTTGCACCCATCCATGGTGTTCACCAGGGCAGGTGGGTGTTTGAAAACGGCTATTTTCATCACAGTCAAGTTCATGCCCCCAACATGCCGTGGAGTCGGAGTGGCCGTCAGACACTGTCACAGTTGTTGTGGCCGCTGCTTTTATAGTAAGCTGTGCTGCGTCATTTGAGCTAGATGTGGAGGCGTTAGCTCTAATAGCGCGCTGACATTCTTCACTCAGTGCACACTCTTCGCGCACTTGTGGGAATGTGTTCAAATAGCGTATCAAATGATTTGCTGGCAAGTTGGGCAAAGGTGTACGAAGCGAATGCTGCTTAATAGTTCCGGCTTTAGCTTCTTCGGCATGCACACACGAATACGTGAGTTGACTTAGAAGTAAGAGTATTAATGTGGTCTTGAGATTCATTTTTCACAGCGTTTTAAAGTTTATATTACATTAATTAAGTACTATTTTATGTAAAAGTTCACAGCGGCTCGCTTGCTTGCCTCGTTGTATTTTAATGTTGCTCTAAATAACTCTTGCAACACAATGCATCATTGTTGATAAAAGGTGATGCGCACAGCTCACAAATGTCTGCCAGACAGCCAAGGTAACTCAGTATTAAAAGCCGGTTTTCTTGCGCAGCTGTTCCATGCTGATTCACCGTGCTGCTCTTGATGGTGACTTCACTCCCAGCTGTTATTTGTTCTAATTCAAGGGTGGATTAGTCTCAAGGTATTTTGGCTTCTTTGAGGTAATAAAACGTCAATATAAATTCTACGAACAAACTTTACCTGGTTTTTGTAACGCCAGGTTTTACTTAACAATTTTTGTAGGTGCAACTGAAAACAGCTAATGCAATCGACAACAGGCAAGTCGTATTTGACTGCTAATCTCCTTCCAGTCTTTTATTGAAGCTTTGCTTTCACTATTGTTCCGCTTAAACGTTCTTCCGCCACTGCCAAGCTAACCAAACAAATAAATTCATAGAGCTAAGCAGACTAGATGGAACTGACTACAAGCTCAATGCAAAAAAATATCTTGTTTCTAGCTCAATTACTTTTTATGGTTTTTTTTGTTGCTTGCGTGGTTTTACACCTCTTCTGTTGCTTGAGTTTAACAGTTTGCTTACCGTCTCATTCGCTTTTGTTTTGTTATGTGTTTTGGTTTCCTTTTGTTCGAAAATTATTGTTGTTTGTTTACGTTTGAGCCAGTCAAAGAAAGGAGGATTGCGAACATTAAAATGATGCTGCCACATGGTTGAAAATTATAAAAACATCAATATGAGGTACGTGAACAGTTTGAAGTTTGAAACAAAATAACGTTATGAAGATTCTTGACAAGCTTATTTGTTGTGCTATAACTTTAAAACGTATTTTATGTGAAAATATGTGTCCTTAATAGATTTCTCATTTTCAATATTGACCCCTTTGCGTAAAACTATCGTATGTGCCATTAAATTGGCTTATTGATGCAAATTTGTGCTCTTCTATAGTTACGCCGAAAAGTGAACGTACATTTTTATCGTATGTTACAATTCATTTTTGGCATACGTGTAGAATACGTACCGTTAAGGTAGAACAAAACGAAAATGTGGGCGTGGTCCGCCCATTTTTCCTTATTTTATTGGTATACAAATTTTTTGGTGCAAAGGGAAATTTTTGAAATTTTGAAATGGCCATATTTCGAACTAATTTTTTTAGTGTGCGGAATTTTCGTATGTGCCATACAAAATATGTACATTTTGCATATAGTATAAAAATAAATAAAAAAAATGAAAAAATTTTGAAAAATATAAAAAACGCTCTTCTGTGAAATTTGGCTTCTGGTACATACGAAAATTTCTCGCAAGGGGTCGATATGTATAAATGTATGCCTGTAACCGGTCCGTTCTTCTTCTTGTTTGGCGCTGTAACCGCCTGAGCGATTTTCGCCGAGTCTACGGTCGGTGTTATGTAGAAATTTTGTTTGGCGGAGAGAGAGAGTTTGACGACTCTCGCAGCAAACAAAAATTTTCGAGTCAAACTGCTGTAAAATTAGTGTTGCCATATACAAAAATTGTTGGTAATTGCTGTTACACACAAAAAATGCAGTGATACCAAAATACACAGAACTGAATTATCCTGTAGAAGCTTCAAAGCTTGGGGCACAGTTAATTGCCTATACAATATC
>JAPVRG010278293.1:19892-30704 GCA_029783565.1 Rhagoletis cerasi
TACCGGACCCATAGTACGCCGGAGGTTTTAGGTCAGCCTCTAGCCCGACCAAGGTGGTAAATTGTGTACACCCACATGGCCAATTGGTAGCGAAGTGCTTGCATTTTGAGCCCACAAAATGCTTGCATTAGCGGCGCTGATCAACGCATTGATTTGATCCGCTGTGCTTTTGAGCGCCGTGGGGCGAAGCCTTCATAGGCAGGTACTCACGTAAAAAAACATTGACTTCATCCTTTTATAAATTTAGCACCCAAAAAACCGTATACCCAAATTTATGCAGACTTTCAAGTGAAACTGTCTTATGAATTTCAGTAGGTAAATATATGCAAATTTAAAGATTTGCTTGACAACACATACATATATCAGAAAAACTGGTAATCAATCAGATTGGCCTATTATATATCCGCACTAGTAGAAAAATTAATTTAAATTACTTGCGACAAAATCAATTTTTTTTAAAAATTTTTATTTTACATTGTATCTTATTTAAGCTAGTCGCATGACTGCAAATATGAATTTTTTCAAAAATTATTTTTGATTTCAGTTAGCTATGTATTTTGCAATGAGTCTTTGTAATCGCTTCTGCAGAATTAGCTAGTCTGTTTACTATTTTTGGCCGCTGTAGTCCCATTGTGTCCTACCACCAACATTCTTTAAATGGCCGCCTCGCACACACATGCCATTTCTTTCGACAGTTTTTTAAAAATTACACAATTTGGCCAAACGTTGAAAAAATTTGCTTAGGTTCGTTTCGGTACGGCAACGGCCCTAAAGAGTGATTTGTCGGTATCTATATATATGATATGCATATTTAAGTACTGGTTGGCATATCTATCAAAAAACCAGTTAACGTAAGTTGGTGTCAAGCAAGTGGGGTGAAAGCGGCAAGTGGCCGCCGGCGGTTGCATTCTTATAAAATTACCATAGCGTAACACGCTAAGTGGCCAAGCTATTTTGCTAATCTCGCCTATGTTTTAATTACTTACAGATATGCTAAAACAAGCTACATGTACACTAACAATCAACAGCCAAAGCAACAATCAATTAAAACTCTAACAACAATATCTACCAACCACCATCCATTAGCCAAGTAACAACAGCAGCAACGATAAACGCTTAGAAACACATGCACATGTATATGTGTATGTGTGTATATAATTGCAGCAGTTAACACACATAGCTTTGCCGGAAATAGATAAATCAAACAGAAAAACGCGCACAACCACAACGACAGCGTTGGGAAAGAAGAGAAAAAAATCGTCGACCATTGAGAAAAAACCGCCACAACAAACCAAAACATTGGAAAAGAAATAAAGGCAACAACTCCTACCACTCACCACACACCAAACCAAAACCGCATTGAACAACAGCGTCGGCAGCGCTCGAAAGCGCGCCATAGTCGAGCAGCGACAATAGCAACAACAATTGCAAGAAGAAAAACACAAAACAAGCAGAGGATTCTGCGCCACATCAAGGTCGTCTAGGAAAAAGGTGGGTGTGGATGTGTGTGCGCTTGTGTCAACGTGCTAGCAAGCGAGAGCAGGAGAGAGACTCAAAAAGAGTGCAACAACAAAAACACAATATAAACAACTTTTCGTTGGTTATAGAGGGGGTGTAAAGGAGGACGCAGTAAACAGTTGAACACAGAGCTCGTGTGTCAGGAACGAACAAGTTCTTCGAACCAAGAACCGAACAGATTAAGTAGCAATCGAACATCCAACCGACGCAAACGAACATTTGGTGGCAAAAGCATAGCAAACAAACGAAGCAACAACCAAAACACTGCTGGCGCTCAATGGAGTAAGAGCAACACTAACACGCGCAACAGCAGCAGCAGCAGCAGCGGCTACAAGAAAAGTAATAAAAACAGCTAGAACAACGGCAATCAAAAGCCGACATTAGTAGTAGTAGTAGCGGAAACAAACGGTGTAGTAGTCTCGGCGGCAAGTCGCGTGCATTTGTGACTTCAGTTCGAAACGGACATTCGGCGCGAATGCAAGTCAGGTAAAATTTACTGCTGCACTTATACGATAGAGCGAAATATATTTATAAAGTCAAGTGGTTGAAGTTAATGAAAAGAAAATAACTAAGTTGTGGCAGGCTAACTATTATATTTTCGGATTCACCTTCAAAGCCCATTAAGGGAAAGTTAATGAAGTGATATTTTTAAGATAAAATATTACGCAAAAAATTATATTGTGGTTCAAAAGTTAAGTGATCGCTGTGAACCTTTGTGTTATTTGAAACTTTAATCGTTGCTGTTGAATACGTGAAAGTGCATTTCCTCAACCTGAAGAATATTTTGTGAGTAATGATTAATAGCTTAAACAACAATTTTAAAGAGACGAAGATGAACCATATTAAATTAAAATTAGTTGTACAATATAAACAGTCGAAATCGGTTAATTGCAATCCTGTTTTTTCCCCAAGTCAAAACAGAAATTTATTCTCATCAAAATCCATTTAATTAGTTGCAATAGTTTTCTACATTTGATTTCTTGCGAGTTAAAATAGCCCTACAGATATTAAAACAAAATGTGTTTCAAAGTAAAACTAAAGATTTTTATAGGTACATAAACATACATATGTACTTATGTGTATTACAAGAGAAATGATATTAATATCATTATTCACTGTTAGTTTTCAATAACTACAACACAAAAGTTAAGTTTAGTGATTTAAATAACGTCTGCTTTACCTACATATGTATATTTTTGTAGTAACTATTCTTGTGCAATGTTTACGCCTTTAATTCAAAATATGAAGCTAAGCAAGTTTAGTGCAGGGAGATGTAATTCAGGTTCACCTTATTATTAACCGAAGCTCTCATAAATAAAAACTTCGGTTAATTGGTAGAGAACGACCACAGCAATTGTCACAATTAAACGGTTTCGACGGTATCAAATATCGTTTCTACCATCTTTGGCCAAAAACATATTAGGGGTATTCGTCTAAACGCGTAAATGCCTCGTAACCGCGTAAACTTCGTAAATAAACCGGTTTCCCATACAAAATCAAGTAATTTTACGAGGTTTACGCGGTTACGAGGCATTTACGCGTTTAGACGAATACTCCTATTATGTATACAGTGGCAGAAGATTTAATAGATAAAACTGTGTTCAATACTGTTGATCATTTATAGCAAAAAAAAATTGAAAAAATTGATGTTTTTCGCAATCTGTTCCACGATTTAACATACATACCTGCTATATCGGAGATCAGCACATCTCCTCATAAGTAAATAAATGTACGAAAATGCACGGAAAATTGCATTGAAGATAGAACAACGCCAAAATCGGGCTAACAGAAATTTGTTCTTAAATACATCACAAATGTATTTATGTTATTATCTTCACAACCCTAAATGCTACATATTTACTCGTACATACGTATAAAAATGTGTTGTTACTTTTATCCATCGAAATATCACGTACAAAAGTACTTAGTATATTTATTTTCTTCTTTTACTTGTTTGGCTATTTAAGCGCCTCAGCGTGTACCGCGTTGAACACTTTGAGAGCTGAAGCGTTTGCTTCTATTCGTACGACATGACCAAGTCAGCGTAGCCGCTATATTTTAATTCGCTGCACTGTGTCTATATCGTTGTAAAACTCATACAACTCATCGTGCCATTGTCGGCCGTATTCGCCATCGGCAACGCGCAAAGGCCCGTAAATCTTCTGCAGAATCTTTCTCTCGAATGCTCCAAGGGCTGCCTCATCAGATGCTTTATTTGTCCATGCTCCTGCCCATACACATTTATGGGCATTAAGAGTGAGGGTTTTTACGACGAGACAGGACTTTACTTCTTTACTGCCTACTCAGTCCATAGTAGAAATTTTGGTGTTATTTCCCAATAAATGGCGACATTTACTTTTTTGAAACAAAATATAACTGTGACGTTTACTCGTCAGATTAATAAAAATTTCACCCTGGGGGATGGGACCTTTCTGAATCCTGAACTTTTTGCAAATCTGACGGGGCTGGTCGCGTTGCTCAAAGAAACGAATAAGTGCCGAAAGTCAAGAGACCCAGTTATTACACCTTTTTATTAAGTAATGTAGATCGGAATATGCGCTCTCTGGGAAGACAATACCTGTAATTATTGTACCATGAATATGGGCATGATTGTTTTAAGCTGTTAAAAATTATTTATGTATGTTTTTAAACTTTCATTGTATAAATTTCTATGGGTTATAGCGATTATAGCAATACAAAATTATATAACTGATATAAAATCGATATATTAACATTTATTTTGATTACATAACATAAAGCATTATTCCACTTTTCGAGCTGGAATAAAATAATTTTCACCATGCGTAAGAATATATGCAAAAGATGGCACAGATTTTAACCCAACCAACCCCTGAAGGTAAATTAGTTGTTTAACTCTAACAACTTATGAGTGCAGGGGTTTTTGTTGTTGTATTATAGTTTCTGAAGGTGTGCTAGAAATACAATCGCCGTTCGGAGTCGGCGTAAAACTATAGGTACCTCACCTTTGTGTGGTAATATCAAAGCGCACGCCACAAATCGGAGGAGAAGCTCGGCCAAACACTAACATATGTGTAAGCGCCAATCTATTATTATATTATTATTAACTAATTTTCGCTAGTTAGCCTTTAATTATTTATTAACCTGAAAAACTTTATAACAAAATTTCACATAAGTCAATTTTATAGTCTTTAGCAATGGTATGTGCGAAGTTTAAGACATTTAGCTCAATGTTTGTGGTAAATAGACGATATTTTTGACGAAGATGAGTTTCAGGTTCGCGACTTGGTAAAAATTGAAAATCCCGTTGAGCAACCCCTAAACGACCACCGATTTCTCTCAAATTTTCAGCAACATGTTTTTTCTTGATGCTTTCAAAGATTTTGATGCATCGCACACAAATTTCGACAAATCGCTGTTTTTGAATCAGTCTAATATAAACAAGTAATTTATTTTTTACTAAAACCTGAAAGTTCCCGAGATGTCCCGAAAATATTCCAGATGTCCCAAAAATGTTCCAAAAAGTCCCGAAATTATCGAAAAAATACCGAGAAGTCAAGAGACGATCCCGAGAAGCCCGAAAAAGTCCCAAAATTTTCCGAAAAATTACGAAAAGTAAAATAAGAAATATTCCGAAAATCTCGAAAAATTCCAAGTGCAAACAAGTAAAGAAGTCTAAGTTCGGGAGAAAACGATACTAAATACCCGGTGCTCGCATTAAACATGGGTTTTCATTGATTCCAAAAACTGCCGTTACCTGGTTAACATGTTTTTCCTATTTCAAAAATGTTCGATAATATGCTCAGTAGCGTGGGCCGAAAATCCGCTTTTTTAGAATTTTGTTTGGTCATAACAAAAATCTGGTTTATTATGCTCTAAAAAAATCTGTGTAAATTTGAAAATTTTTGGTCAATATTCTTAGCTTCCTTCGATCGCAAATTTAATTCTCAACAAAAGAGGTCTTTATACCACTATTAGTCCAACGAGAAACCGAGATAAACTTAAGTAGTCATAAGTTGGCGGTTTCACGCCCTATAAAATCGTATTTCTTGTTAAGAGATTGTTTTGAATACCAACTTTGGGCAAATTACTGTTTCTAAATTTCGAAATATCGTAGTTTTCATAATTCGGAAATTTACCTTTTTATGAAAAGTGGGCGTAATTTTAGCCCGATTTCAAACATTTTCAACATCTTGCATTCTTGTGTCAAGTGCACTAATCATACCAAGTTTAGTAGAAATTGATAAAATGTTACCGATATACAGATATGTAATCATAAGTGGGCGGTGCCACGCCCATTTTCTAAAACTTTCTTATAATCGTATTTCCTGCTAAGAAATTATTGCAAATGTTAATTATGAGTAAATTTGCTTCAGTAATTGCCGATTTATCACAGATTTCGTATTTCTTATTGTCCGTTTTAAAAATTTTCAACACTTACATATATCATTGCAAATATCAATTTTGATTGAATAAGCTTCAGTAGTTACGAAAATATCGCAGTTTTTGTACCGATAGGCGCGGTTATTTTCCGATTTCGCCCATTTTCAATACCATCCGTCCTTACCCCAATAGAAATGCGCGTACCAAGTTTCGTTGAGATATCAATTTTTGCTCGAGTTATCGTGTGCACGGACGGACGGTCGGACTGACGGACGGACAGACAGACATGGCTTAATCAATTCTTTATAAATACTCGATACTGTATCAATTTTGGTTTGAAATTGAAATATTTTTGTAACTACCAAGTTTACGCTGTCTGACTCAATTCTTTTAGAAGCATTTGTAAAAATCCAATTTATTTTTATTTTCCGTGCATTAAAGGATTAAGTTTTCAGAATACTAAGCTTTTTTTACTGCCTTGGAATAATTTGATATCTTAAACTCTCATATTTTCTTTAACTAATTCACTTAATATTTTTCTATAAATTTGCTGTAGAACTTCTTTCGTGGCATTGGATCAAAGGTCAGCTTTGACAGTGGATTCCTCTTGCCCCAAAAGGTGAGTACAAGCTATTGTTCACTATATTATAAATTAATCTAAAAAATCATGCAGTAGTAGAAGTTTAGTAGTATTATAGATACACAAATGAACAAGACTAAAGTTCGCATCGAGTATCACTAAAATTTTTTAAATATAAACGTTTTAGTCTTCTTGCTACAACAGTTTATCGGCTTGAGACGACAAAAAATAAAAAAGGTATAATAATGGATTAGTTATCAAAATTCATGATAAATGTTGTAAATTTACATTTGTGTTGTATCAGTCTCATGAACCAATTATACAGATTTGACCGTTTGACAGGCGGCCATTTGCAATTGAATTTGTGAAAAAAGTATGTGACATTCTGTTTTATTTGTTTTCATCTCTTATTGTATATTTGTTTCGGCTGTGGTTTATTTCAATATCGAAAGTGATTTATAAGCTACTTCCAATAGGTGTTTTATTCAAATATAATTGAAATGAAGTGCGCGGTAATATAATAACTTTACACAAACATGTCTTTACACAAACATGAGGTAGTCTTTATTTTCTTTGTTTACTTTTGCATATTTTCAAAAAGAAAAATAACATGGCGTCGAAACTTCGAACGTCGCAGCCGGAAATTACTTTTTTCTTTCGCTTCATCTTGTCAGATCTTCATGTATCAATTAACAGTAAGATTACTCATACGACACGTATAACCATAATAGAACGGTACACAATGGCTCACTTTCAAAAATATAATAATGGATGGACTAAAAAAAATTTATCCTGTAGGAACTCGAATGCTTAGTTAAAACATTTAATTATTATTCTTGCAACAATGCGCATTTAAATAAATGCAGACGAATTAATTTTCGGGTCAAAACTGAGTATAAGTTAATGTAAAAATTTTATAAATGGGGTGCTCGAATGTCGGGCACAGGGCGATTCTAATATACAATAAATCCGGATATATTAAAAATCCATTTATTTTAATTTGTAAGTTATAACTTGTTTCAATTAAATTCAGTATCGACAATTGGCAAAAGTATTTACATATGAGTGAAAATCTCTCAAGTGGGCCACCCAAAATTGGATGGTCAAGATTTTTTCGCACAAATCACTTTATTCGGTTAACAACCATAAAAAATTCTAAAGTTTCAATTAAATTCAGTATCGATAATTGGCAAAAGTATTTACATATGTATATGTTTTAACTAAATCGATCAAAAACAACTTAACTAGAATGTCAAACCTAGCACTTTACATGTAAATTACCATCGAATTTTGGACAATCGCACAGTAAATTGGACATAATACTCTAACTCCAGACTGCTTAGCAGAGTTCGGCTCAAGCAAAAAATTAAGACGGACTTCAATTCTCATATACAAATTTAGAAGAACCGCTTATTTCCTCATGATTCAATGATCGGAACTAAATCAAATTATTATGGAACCACCCTTGAGGTACCCCCTTTTCGGTAAAATTAAGAATTACCGAAAACGGTTAACGTGATCTAAAGTTATCCGGTAACATACGTAAAAACAATATGCCGACGAATTGAGCTCTGAGCTCAATTCATTTTATCAATACATCGATTTTTTTTGCTTTATTTCTTTCACGAACTAAGGCCGTACACAATTTGTGCAAGTATTAAATTCAAAGTTTGAAGTCAATTTTTTTTGTTTTTTGTTTGCAATCATGACCCAGTAGACGTGGAATGTCCCTTACTCATTTGTATGGGCGGTATGTATGTACATATGCATGTGCAAAAATAAAAAACAGAAAGGAAACATACAACCATCCGCTTCCACCGAGTGTAAGTGGCAACTTTAAAACGCCACAAAATGCGAACGTGGAACCGTTGCGGTGAAGAGATTCTCAGACAATTTCCATTGACGGAAATTGCCTACATTGCAACGGCGTTGATACATTGACAGGCAAATATCAACAGCGATTGCAACAATCAAGTCGACAATAAAGGTGCATGCACATATACATTTATTTGACTGCATGGCTGCAATGGAAGAACAGATGTAGCAACAACAACAACAAACCATTTGGGCACATGCATACACATACATACATATGGACATATGTATATAAATCATGACATCGAAGTTGCAGTTGACAGTGTTGTCAGTGGCGTCGTGCCTGTGTCAGTATACGCGTCTAATAAACTGAAAGTACTGATATAGATATGTATGTATGCCTGTTGACAAGATGGTTGGCTTTTCCCGGTTGGTTGGCTTTCCCGGTTGGTTGAGATAGACGCGTGAATTCTCTCCCGGCAGCAAATGTGCGCTAATAGCTCGAAGTCTTTTGCTTTACTCACGGACTGTGCTAAGTGGTTGTCGCTAAAGTTTTTCATATACAGCAACGGTAACTCCAACAGCACAGCAATGTCACTGCGACCATAGTTGTTTGGAATAGTTGTTTGCACTCGAAATAGTCGTTGCGAATGTTGCTGTAGTTTGTTTTTATGTTTTGCTGTCAATTCTATTTGTATTGTTATCGTTGTGTTGGATTTTGTGTTGTTGTTATCTCGCAGTATAAGGCGGTTCTTGCTTCGATTGCATTGTATAATCAACTATTGTCATTTGAGTCGATCTGACCTTTGAACGTACTACAGTACAGGCGGTATTTGTGTTGTTTACAGTTACTTCAAAGTTTTGAAGTAGACAAAAAAATAAATACTGTCAAACTTTTCTAAAACGAACTTCTGATTATTTATTTATTTATTATTTATTTAGACTTGAAATTAATTTTAAGACTAAAAGGATAAGGGGCAGAGCACTAGCTGCTATTGCTATCGGCTCGGTCTATAATATATGGATATAAGATTTGAGGAAAACAAAAAAATAATTACAAATAAGTAAGTAATCAAATAATTTTAAAATGAAAAGAAAACAAGCACTCCTAAGGTATTATACATTTTTTTAAAGAGGAAATATGGTAAAATGTAGTTCAAACCCTGATTAACTCAGCGAGTGGGCAGGACCAGGATGAATTGGGTAGGCGCTGTGGCTAATCAGTTACCACCTCTGCATAGTTATAAATCATGCAGAGTCCCTACGGCTTATAGCGCTATGGCATTGCTGCTTAAAAACTCCGGAAGAGTTTTGTGGGGATGTATCAAGCGAGTTTGTTGAGCACAGGTTATTTGTTTAATTCAAAAATTGTTTAGGCGCTGTGGCCAATGGTAACTTTTGTACCACCGATGTATGCTGAAAGACATACAGAGCCCCGACAGCTTGTAGCGTTTTGGCTTTTGCCGTTGATAAAACTCCGGAAGAGTTTTGGGGGGGATGCATCAAGCAACTTGAGCATTGGTTATGCATTGAGTAAAAAAGTGGGTAGGCGGCTGTGGCAAATGGTATCTATTTGTACAGAGCCCCAAGAGTAGTGATGCGTCAAGCTAGCTGAGCATGACTTGCGATGCCATCATTTAACTACTTTAGTAAGTTTTGCTATGCGGCATTTGAGAAGTGCATGTGCATAAATAATTTCTTATAGGAAATTTTTGCACATGCAGCTTTGCATAAATTTGTGTATAAGTGCTTTATATCCGGTTTGGTACCAGTTGATTGGGGGTATAGCATACCTTTAGGCACTAGGTGTTATTCGTCGCCTAAAAAAACCCAAATAACTGATCACTTCAAACCAACATTAAAAAAAAAAAGTAAAAGCGGTCTTATGTTTCTGGGGTTGCTGATTACGAATCTGAAGTTAGGCTTCAAAATTCAAAATGGCGGATCCACCATGGCGGACGAATTTCAAAATTTCGTCTTATTTACTTCAAACCTAGTGCTTTGGAGTTTGCCGGGTCGCTCATTATGAATTTGAGGTTAGATTTTCAAAATTCAAAATAGCGGATCCATATTGCATCTACCATTTATCGCTGAAAAAGTTAAAATCGAACGTACGTGCATGGCGTATGAGTAAAATTCGTACTAACATGTTACTCATACGCCATGTGCGTACGTTCTGTTTTAATTTTTTTGTGACAAATGGTAAATGTAATATGGATCCACCATGAATTTTTAAAATTTGATTTGAGATTTGTAATCAGCGACCTTACCCCCGATTGTAAAGTTTTAAGCGAATCTAATAGATTTTTTGACCGCAATATCTGGTCCGCCATTTCGAATTTTTCCAATCTGAGTTCAGATTTGCAATCAACATCCCCAATAGCATAAGAACCGGCTTTTATTTTTTCTTTTTTAGTGTTGGGTTCTTCAGATGCACAAAAGTTGTAAAGCAAAATCTAATTTACAGTTAGTTTAGACGCCATAGTTGAGACGTCATCTTGTGTTTTCCAAAAGGCGACGTTCCAAAGAAAACAACG
>JAPVRG010278333.1:2350-13716 GCA_029783565.1 Rhagoletis cerasi
GGTATTTCTGAAAGATTTTTCCATTTTGCCGATAGAGAGCCACATGTGTGTGTGTGAAAAAACTGCAAGGGTGGAGTTTTTGGGCGAGACAGCAAAATTTCACAGTGCATTAAAGGAAGCTTTCAAGGAAAGAGAACTGAGTATACTTGTAAGTGTTTTTTTTTTTTTTGAATTTTTTGTACCAACTTCAAACGTCAGCTAAATATTAAATGTAAAAATTCAATGAAACTGTCAGAATTTCGCGTTTTTCGCGCGCGCAATTGTAATTGAAATTCCCATGTAAAGCTGGGTGGTTGCCTGGTTACTTACTTATGTACATTAGAGTGGTTCAAAAAATTTTTTTTTAAATTCATAAACGCTACCTCAAATTATTGTTATTTATGATAAAATAAGATAAACGTATTTATTCATTTTGAAAAAAAAGTTTTTTTATAGGTCGCGCTGGTCGGTTTTTTATAAAAACGCTGATGTTCTCAATTTTTTTATTTTCGTGACAAGTTAAAGTGCAGCTAAAAATGTTGTTTTTACATGTAATTACTTTGGTATTATTGGGAAACATTCCCTTAATTACATGCCTGCCTTGGGCAGTTAGAATGGGCCTAGTGCCCGAAAATATGCTTTCGAAAAGAGATTACTAAAATTAAAACGTTGATACTGAACGATTTACGCATTGTTATGGGTTGGAACTTGTTACCGGGGGGTTTCTGAGGTTCCTAATTAGGAATCTGAAGTCAGTTTTTCAAAATTCAAAATGGCGGATCCAAAAGGGCGATCAATTTTTTAAAAAATTACTGGATTTGTTCGAAACTCAGCACTTGGGGGTTTTTGGGAATCGCTGATTACGAATCTGTAATCAATTTTTTAAAATTCAAAATGGCGGATCCAATATGGCGATCACCTTTTTAAGAAATTACTAAAATTAAAACGTTAATTCTGAACGTTTTAAGCATATTCATGGGTTGGAACTTGTTACCGGGGGGTTTCTGGGTTTCCTAATTAGGAATCTGAAGTCAGTTTTTCTAAATTCAAAATGGCGGATTCAAATATGGCTTTAAATTTTTTATAAAATTACTTAAATTAAAACGAGTACCAAGTTTCGAAACAATCCAAACATATTTTAAATAATTGATCGCCATATTGGATCCGCCATTTTTAATTTTAAAAAGTTGACTTCAGATTCGTAATCAGCGATCTCAAAAACAGCCTGGTGTCGAGTTTTAACTCGTTGCAATGTGTAAAACGTTCAGTATCAACGTTTTAATTATTGCATTCCCTTCCCGAAAGCATATTTTCGGGCGCCAGGCCCGCTCTAATTGTCCAGTACAGACACGTAATTTAGGGAATAATCTCCAATAACACTTGAATAATCACATGTAAAAATAAAATTTTTAGCTGCACTTTAACATGTCACGAAATTAAAAAAAGTGAGAGCATCTACTTTTTTATGAAAAAACGACCAGCGCGACCTCTAAAAAATTGTTTTTTTTTCAAAACAAAAAAATACGTGCCTCTTTTTTTTATCCCAAATAACAATATTTTTAGGTAGCGTTTGTGAATTTCCAAAAAGAGTGTTTTTTTGAACCACTCTAATGTACATACATATGTATGTGGGTAATTGGAAGAAACATTTGCGGTCTTAGAAAGCAAACAATGAAAAATGATATACTGGTTGATGTTTTGTACGTATGTATGTAGACATGTAAATTTTTTTTGCGTCTTATTTTTTTCTGTACGAATTTATTGGGAATCGCTGAAAAAATTGATAAAAGCACATTGTAGCTCTGTCGAGACGGTAATTTCGGTTCTATATTTAATTTCAAAGAAATCCAAAATAAATTTGTATTTTGCTTCATTGTTTTGAGGTCCTTATTTGTCACTACTGTTAACTTAAACGACTAAAACAGTTCTGTCTGGCTTCGAAAGTTATTAACTATTTACATAGGTATTTTTTTGCCTGCTGATGCCTTGGTGTCAATTGCTCGCCAACACGTCAACGCGTTCAGTCAACTCAATAAAACACCAGCTAAAATACCAAACAGCAAAAAAAAAAACAGAAAACGTAAAATGTCAAAATCTTATTGTGTGACGTTTTTTCATACATTCTGACATGAATATGAAAAATAAGCAGCGAAAAATAAAAGCTGAGTTATGTTAATGGAAATGGTCATGAAAATGACCTTGCTGACAGTTCACATTGCCCTCGCACCTACACTGCACCTAGCTTTTGTGCTATTCTCTGAGTGAAGTGTAGGTTTGTGGGTGACCTCAGTCTATCGCCATTTTCTTTGGTTCAATTGGCAGGCAGCTTAAACAGTTTCGTTTGAGTGTCACATTAGGCACCTAATATTTTTGCGGCATTTATAATTTGAATAATGGAAGAAAGTATGAACGTAAAATACATTAACGAAATCATATTCATAGGGAGGAGGGAGAGAATTAAAGCCGATACTCGGCCAGTGCCCATAAGGAAGGGATTAGGAAAGAAATTTAAGTGAAAAAGTTAGATTAGGAGGAAGTGTATGGAGTGTTCCGTACTGTTATCGGAAATATAGCTGTCGATTGTAAGTGCTCTCCTGTGTGAGTGAGCGACAGGAGGTGGCACACTAATACAACCGGGATTTCTATAAGAAGTGAAAGGAAAAAATAACTAACGAAGGCGTTGGTCGACTGAATCACTTGGAGTAGGATGAAATTATAGATCTGGCCGGAAAATCCAAAGTGATTTTCGAAGAACTCAAGCGTAGTTGCCCATAATATTTAAGATATTGAGAAAGAATTAGGGCTGCGACATCGACATCGGTTTTTGTAAATAATCGATGTTTTGAGACAAAATCGAGTACTCAAAACATCGATTTTTGCTTCACGATATTTACTCAGCATCGATTTATTATTGGACTGATTTCTCTTAGGCTTTTTGCTAGCGCACAACCAGCTTTAACTAAATTTTCTTTACAGTAAGTTAAAAATACTTCTTAACCCAGGAGCTGTACCGTTAATAAGAGTATTTTACCAAATTGTTCAAGAAAATAGATATTTATACACACAAAAGCACCTAACTACCTTAAAATATTTTTGAGTGGTACTCACGCCCCTCTTTGGTTCGCGCACGAACCAGTCCATGAAATAAGCAAAAAAAAAAAAAACAATTACACAAAAATATGTACCTCAGACCTGCAAAAAACCTGACCGACATTTTTTAACCTTTACAACTCAACGGTTTATCAAAATGAGCTTTTTTCTGCTTTAATATGTAGTTTTATGATAAACCGCCTAAAAGCATGCTACAACGAACACTTGTTTTATAAATAAGTGAATTAAATTAAAGCCAACTTTTTGGCAAATGCGCAAAAGCGTGCACGAAAACATTTAAATAATAACGAATCCATTTATTTGGCTAATCATGAAGTTGGCATATTTTTGTTGAACAATAGAACGATATGAATGGCGCAATATGAGAGGGAGTACAAATAATGCCTGGTGGGCGCAGATAGGAGAAAAGCTGGTGGTGTATATTTATACGTAGCTCATTGTTGTGGTCTGCTTGACCTGTTTGTTGACATGCAAACGTCACAAATGCTCACATCACCATGAATTAACGCTAACTAACTAACCGTAAGCCCAAAAAAGTATCCGCTGTTAAAACGCAAAATGAAATATATATTTTATATGAAAAATAAAGCCGAATTATTTTGACATTTATCAAAAAGTTGAAATTGTGTGTTGAAAGCGCAATTGGCATTAGGGTTCATTCTTTCGACACGCTATTTCGTAGACTTATATACCTACATATGTACATACATATGTATGAGATTGTGTGTGAATAGGTCATTCGCTCGCTCAACTGACGGTAAATTTATAAAGTACATAACACATAATGAATAGGATTACAGCCCATTGTGACAGCATAGAAAATTGAAAACAATAGGAATTTTCAATTACTGACAGAGCTCATTATTTGTGTGTTCAGTGGAATATATATTTAGTTTAATTTCTCTGAAGCTTTGATTGGGCGTTGGAAAGCTAACTGCGGTAAAATATCAATCTGTGCTTTTTCTATTTTCTTAAATCATGGAAAGGTTTGAGTATAAGATAAGAGCAGAATTGCGTCGGCAATGAGCTCTTCGAAACTTCTAAAAGAGCCAATAAAAGTAGTAAACACAAAAATGGTCAATCAAAACCAACAGTCTCCTAGATGGCACGTTTAGCATAGTATCTGAATAATCCAGCCATAATTAACCAAACGTTAACATTCCCCGACAGTCCGGTCTACGTAACCGGAACGAGCAAGATTCGTATGTAGCCAAAGACTGTCACTACATCATCATTTCTCAAAAACTCGTTGTATGCTTTAAAAACAGCAACAACAAGAACAAAACAACTAAACTTTAAGAGGCAAAATAGCTCAAAGGTAAGAAGGACGACCATTGAGTTTCCTCTATGATCTTCAAAAAAATAAGGGCTACCTTCTTTCCAGAAGATCAGCGATCAAATCAATCCAGTAGACTGGGCAAAAGACATTCCGTCCCTGGCCACAACTGGCATCAAGTGGGGCAAAACATTGGACCATCCTTACCCAGACGTTTTTAATAAGGACCTGCCCGGACCAAAAATACACCGGTCAACGGAAGACAGCGCTAATGGCTCTAAGAGCCAAAGGGCCTCCATCATTCCTCGCCCAGAAAATCCTTCAAGGGCAGCTAGGGCTTTTAACGAGGTAGTCTCTCATTTGCATAGAGGACAACGTGAAAGAACCACACACCAGACATTCTGATTAATTTCTTCAAAGCATATAATGATATCATAACAACATACTCCGATCCGGCCCCTGTGGTTAGGGCCGTAGGTGTCTTACACAGACGAAAGATTGGATACGCTCTACAAGGAGTCAATATCCAGGATGGGAGAAATTTGGCCTTCAGCTGAACTTGTGGCTGTCCAGAGTGTTGAAATGCCCAGCAAACCATGGATGCGGGCCTGTATTCCGGGGGAACCCTTCTCGTCGGATGGATTTCTGCAGCTGATCCAGCATTCTGATGAATGGAAAGTAGTAAACGTACGTCATGGTGTGGCAGCCGTACGTCGTATTCGTCATAAACGAGGAGTTGCTGTTAACATTGTAGGAATGTAGTGGAGGCATTAGCTATGGCTTCTTCAAAACTCAGTAAGGGAATGAGGGGAAATTAGCGAATATGGGTGACACCTCGAGTGAAGAAAACCCTACTGCCCTCCGGCAGTTCCAACAAAGAGGAAGAAACCAACGCTCCAAGCGGACCTTCAGTTACTCCCGTGGGGAATAGCTTGGACTCGGCATAGGACATGGATAGTTACGCGCGACCTCTGTCCGGATGCGTGAATCCAGGCTCCATTTTCAATCGCTCCTTAGCTGCTTTGCTCGTGCAACTAAACCATAAAGATGAGGAGGTCATCTTTGCTTTGCAACTACGAGTGGTCAAGTACAAGAGTTGTGGACTTAAATACAACGCCTGCCATACCGTGAGAATCCTTAATGGAGGAAGATTCAGATAATGTGTTGTATCGTGCGCAGTGGGGATCCTCGCACATAAACTCTAGAGGAGAGCCTTTAATTGACTTTATTCTTGCCACCAACTATGCAATATGAGGAACATACCCACTTTTGTGACCTCAAACAGGAAAGAGATGGCTCTGATCTTCAATGTCTCTATCAATTTCATTAAAAACTCAGATCCAAATGAACTGGCTGGAATGTATCTGATGACCATTTCTTATCTGACCATATACTCATTAATTTTATAATCTCTGACGTTTTACCGGGGTCTCTTTGTGAGAACGCTTTTCTGGGTATGCTAGTTTTACCGTCTACACCTGATGGAGATAGTGTGCCAATCGCAAATTATGTCAGAATTTTCGTGTAGCGCAGCCTTTCCTTCCATATTTCCCGTCATTTCAAAGGGGAAAAGGAAGTTCTATTAATGAAATAGCCTCAATAAGGTAGGAGAGCACAGGGCGCCTTAATCATTCAAAAGTAACCAGTTTAGGATTCTATAAGGAGGCCTTAAAATCATTCAAAAAAGCCTGGATAAAGGCAAGAAATTCTCTCGTGTTATCTATGAACGCTCTGAGGCAAACCGTCTGCGGAAGGTTCAGTCTTAAAGTCTAGTTGCGAACATTCAAAAACTAACTGACGATTGAACATCATCATTCATGAAACGGTAGATATACTTATGAGCAAGTACATACTTTCCAGGGTGCACTAAAGCACCTAACTTAGTAGAATCTGTATCCAATCTTTAAATGGCTGTCGAGTCCTTCTAACCATAAAAGCTTCCAGTTTTAGATAACGTCTTTCCCACCGGGAATGGAATTAGGACTTTTATACCCTCTATGCCAGAAATTCAAAAGGCTTGTTTTAACTTGGCCCACATTCCCGTTGCTTGGACTATGACGAAAGTGGTGATCATACCAAAAAGAGTAAGATCGTTTTACTTCTGAGAAACCCAGTGACTTTCACCCTATAGGCGACAGTTATTTCTTTCTAAAACTCCGGAACTCTGGTATATGTTTACATAGAAGAACCATTCTTCGCATCTTTGGTAGTGGTTACTTTTCGTTAAAATAGGCTACCAGACCACAACTATACACAGCTAAATCACTACACAAGGGGACATGCCCATTTACACCCGATTGCACCTTAACAAGTAGAAATTGCTGCTGTAGCTTCCCGCGCACTATCAAATGGTTAAGTGTCCAGTTTAGTTTCTTATCCAGTATAATAATAAAAATAATAGATTGGCTTTTATACAATATGTTGGTTTGGCCGAGCTTCTCCTGCGATTTGTGGTGTGCGCCTTGATGCTGTCACACAAAGGCGACTCCGATCGGCGATTATATTTTTATGAGAAGCTTTTTCAAGGCAGAAACACACTCGGAGGTTTGCCATTGCCTGCAGAAGGGCGACCACTTTTAAGAAAAAAACCTTTTTTCTATAAGTTTTCTTGCGGTGTTGCTTTGACCAGGGCTTGAACCCAGGCCCCACGGAGTGGTAGAGCACACTTCTAACCACTACCAGTATAATGCGCAGATATTTCGCAGATTCGATATATTACTAAGTTGAATATTTTTTAGCATTGGTATCTTTGTGAAACCTTGTGGTCTCTAGTTCCGTTTTGCTTGTGTTTACTCCTAAGTCATTACACAGTGTCCCTAGTTATCTCAACTAACGACTATTTCGAGTCCATCAACAATGATTTGGCAGCGCTCTCCATTCCTTCAAGCAGTTCTTGCACTGCCAATATGTAAAGAAGAGGGGTTTGGACTGCATCTTGTGGCGCACCTCTGCTGATAAATCTGTTCATCGATACTTCCGCTGCATAACAGCATTTGGTCTACAAAGAACACCATTCGATATTAGATGCAAAAATCCATCAGCGCTGCCCTAACTGATGAAGGCATGGTGTTTTGTAAGGCGTCTGCAATATCTTCGAAGGATAGTATCTTCCGATATGAAATGCAATTTTATGTAGCGCTGTTTTCGTGGACTTACCCTTAGTATAAGCGTGATATATTACCGCCCATTTGTCCGTGACTATCCTTTTGCATTAAAACAAAACCACTAAAAAGTTGTTTTTATTATTATTTACTAAACTAAGCTACCGACTTAATGCAAAGCAATAGAAAAGCTCCTTAAAATTTCTTGCAAATAATTAAGTACTAAAAGCCAATAACAGCCAATGAAATGATGGTAAACAAGTACATATTAAGAGCAGCAACAATTATGCAAGAACAGTATTAAAAGCCTTTAATTAAATGATTGTTGTTATTACGGCTATTGGTTTGTGTTAATCTTGTTGCAGCGCGCCGCGCACTCGCTGGCAATGGCGGCCCACACGGCGTATACATAACTTATGGTTAAGCATTAATTAGCAGTGCGGTTGCTGTTGAACTCCCTCAAAGTTGTAAATTTTGTAGGCAAAGTTTGTCGAATCGAAACAAGCTGGCATGCGTACATAGATAAAAACAAAAGCATAAATGCAGAAATGCATGCATTTATACTATGTATGTGTATGTGCAGGCAATTGCATGTCTGCACTCACCGATACTCTGCCACTGGCAGCTGCACATGCTTATGGAAAGGAGTATCAGCGGCGTAGGATCTTCTTTATTATTATCATTTGAAGCCGCATGCAACATATGCCACATAGTGCAAGTAGATAGTGTGTACAACAACAATTGCAACAGCATTGAAACAAATAATCTACCATATCTTTCACATCGCCGCTGAGAGTTGCCCATTTCATTGGCAACCGCAAAATATTGCAATTTAAGAGCGTTGATATGTAGATGGTACTTAATGGATTGTGCTTTTTACCACTTACGCATAACCATCACATACATATACACAAATGCTCACACGCATACAAATTCATTGATATATCGGCAGAAAATTGTGTAGTTGTGTGCGGTTTTGTTGCCACTCAATTTTGTTGCGGTACTTCTACAAGTTAAATACATATCTTTGTAGTTGTTCGTTTCGTCGCCACAACTGGTACTTGTATTATATTAAATCAAGCCGAGTGTTTTGGTCAACTAGCGAACCGTAAGTTGCGGCCAATTAGGGACAAGCATTATATTCGTGCGCTTAATTACATTTGAAATGTTTAGTAGATAAGTAAATAGATGCACACTTAACGATTAGATAACGTATTCTGCTGCATTTTTTATATGAAAAAATCCTTTGAGTATCTAGGAGAAGCTGGGCGTTGGCTGGGAGAGACAAAAAGACCGTAAAATTTCGCATATTTTGTCTGAAAACTAAATTCAACAAAGGATGTCGAAAATTCTCTACGAAAAAGATTTGGATACGACAGTATCTTATAGAATCATACTTCCTATTAATATTATAAATGTGGCAGTTTGTGAGGAGTATGTTTGTATCTCTTTCACGCTAAAATGCCTTAATATTCTTTAATGAGATTTAACAGACAGATAGACTATAACCTGAAATATGATTAAGGATATCGCCTATTGTTAATATTCGCTAGGAGCGCCAGCAGGAGGCAGAGCCATCTAACTATAGTTATTCTAAAGTGTCGTTGTTTTGAGAATTTCCTGTCTGTCTGTTTACTTCCGTTACCTCTTCTTAACTGGTGAAAAAGCGATATTTTTTGTGCCTTAATCGCTTTCATTGATGAGCTGGACATTGGCATATCAAATGGTGAGTCCATTCCTACTATTCTTCGTACCGACGAATTGGGGCATTAAAGTAAGAGCACAGTGTCATGTGATGATGCCGTTAAGAATTCTTGCTGCGTATTTTTTTACTTCAAAAATTTCCCAGTTCGTTTCTTGTCAAGCGTCGGCCATGAAGATTTTGAGACCTCACAATATTCTCGCTTAGTTCATAAGTAATTTGCTGCGGCTGTGATATCTATAATCGTAAATTTTTTCAGTACTTAGTTAGATCACAAATCGGTGGTTTTAGGTGAGTTATCCGCCTCGCTGATCTGAATCTCTGAACCATTCCTAGCCCTCTCAACGGCTGCTTCGTTCCCTTGAATATCGCTATGTCCAGGAACCCTGCAGAGAGAAGCGTTGACTTGACTCAATGGTGCTAGCGATGCGTGACTTGACTTCACTTCTTTTCCTGATGGAGACCAACTAAATATTTTGTATGAGATAGGGAACCTTCTTTATTGCACAGATCTCTGCATGCCACTATATACCGCGCCAGCTTCTATCCTTATTGCTCAAAATGTGTAGAAAATTTTCATTAGTAGCTCCATCAAAATTATTCGATCCAACTCTTGGTAAAACGCTAGCACCTGAGGTTTTATAGGCTTGCGGCTGACGCTGAGTCTCACTTGACCAAAAGTTTGGATAATGAAAATGCCCCTGTTATTTTTCGCACTTTTTTCTTTTTTGAAAAAAAGCCCCATGACTTCGCGTGAACTATTTTGCCCGTGGAAATTACCGAGTTACGCTGAACAAACTTTTAGATACTTTCGCTGTTACTTGAAGTGTTAATAGGTCGTTTATCTTTCTTTTCAGTTTTGCATTTTTTAACTACAGTTACCAAATTTTCAGTACTTCAAACTACTGAAAATTTGTTAACTGTAGTTAAAAAATGCAAAGCTCCAGCCGTTGAGTAGCTGCCATAAATTAAGAATCCCGTTCCAAAAAAACTTTGAAAGTTTGCATAAATTTGTTTATTGCCACTTTTTGCGCCTTCCTGGGAAATGATGTTGAATAATTTTTTTTTTAGAAAGACACTCATCACTACGACAGGCGTTCGGTTTTATGAACTGGTAATTTTTAACCACGATTTTTGTTAACATTGAATATCGCAAGCTAAAAAGTTTATCAAAAGAAAATTCGGCGAACGCAAACACGTACAAGTAAGCGCAACCTCTTGTCCACAAAACTGCCATAAACTTTCACAACTGCAGTGGTTCTTCTTGTGAAATTTGTATCAACAACGAATGGGACTCTCTGGAGAATTTAGAAAGCGAAGAAGTCAAGAGAGTGGCGTGAAGTGTTGAAAAGTTATCAAATTAGATAAATTGAATTGAAATACTTAAGTAAAATGAAAAGAGGGCACGATAGTGATAATTTGAAGTTTACGAACACATGCGTCTGCATATTTATGGTGGGAGATGGCATGTGAAGAACATAAAAGAAATGTCTGCTATTTATAGGCACATTGAAATTTTTTTTATATTCGAGCGTACTTGTGCGCAATGTTTGTTTGTAACAGCCTAAAGGAATCGAGATAGATAAAGATATGGACATATACATACCAAAATGATTAGAATGAAGAGAAAAGTCGATGAAGCCATGTCTGTATGTTCGTCCGTGTACACGATAACTCGAAATTTGGTATTTAGGTACTTTATCCAAGGCAGGTTGATGTTGAAAATCGATGCAAAAGTGACTAAATTTCTGTAAAATCTGCATCCAAATTGTAAAATAGAATTTCGGCATAAAATAAAACAATTATGAAATTTTGTAAAAAAGGTCGTGGCCCCGCCCACTTATGATCAAATGCTGTATCTCAGTAGTCGCTTCACCAACCCCCATTAAACTCGGTACGAACATTGCTTAGAGTCTCAAAAAGAAACCTGTTGAACATTTTTGAAATCGGGTAATAACCCACCATATATTGATACCCATATTGTAATAATTCATTTAACCTATTATATAATTTGAGTTGTGGCCGCTGTGGAGTAGTGGCCGCTGTGGTGTAGTGGTAAGCAGTGCGCGCTTCCACCCTGCAGGCCTGGGTTCAAGCCCTGGTCAACGTCGCAAAAAAAGTTTAGAGAAAAGGTTTTTTCTTAACAGCGGTCACCCCTCGGCAGGCAATGGCAAACCTCCGAGGGTACTTCTGCCAT
>JAPVRG010278369.1:1763-23206 GCA_029783565.1 Rhagoletis cerasi
GTCGCCTTTCTTGTGGATTGGGCAGATCACACTTAAATTCCAGTCGTCGGGCATGCGTTCATCTGACCATATTCTGCATAAGAGTTGATGCATGCACCTTATCAGCTCTTCGCCGCCGTACTTGAAAAGCTCAGCTGGCAGGCCGTCAGCTCCAGCAGCTTTGTTGTTTTTCAGCCGCGTAATCGCTATTCGTACTTCGTCATAGTCAGGCGGTGGGACATCGACTCCATCGTCATCGACTGGGGGCTCGGGTTCTTCTTCTACACTACTTTCAGTGCTGTTGCTATTCAATAGAGTGGAAAAGTGGTCCCTCCATAATTTAAGTACGTTCTGGACATCGGTCTCTAGGTCGCCATGGTTGTTCTTACAGGAGTTCGCACTGGTCTTGAAACCTTCCGTAAGTCGCCTAACTCTCTGATAGAATTTTCGCGCGTTTTTCCTGTCGGCCAGCATTTCTAGCTCTTCGCACTCACGTATTTCGGCCTCTCTGTTCTTATTGCGGCAAATACGTCTCGCTTCCTTCCTCAGTTCCCTATACCTGTCCCACATGGCTCGCGTTGCGCCCGATCGCAGCGTGGCCCCGTAGGCGGTATCTTTTGATTGGCCATCTGTTGTGATTGCAGCTTTTCGACGTTCAGCTTTCCTTGCACTGTTGGACGCAAATTTTTTGATGCACAGAAGCGGGTGCGTATCTTGGCTGCAACAAGATAATGGTCCGAGTCGATGTTTGGCCCTCGGAGCGAACGCACGTCTAAAACACTGGAAGCATGCCTTCCGTCTATCACAACATGGCCGATTTGGTTTCTCGTTTTTCGATCTGGAGACAGCCATGTAGCTTGATGGATATTTTTATGCTGGAACCTAGTACTACACACTACCATGTTTCGGGCCCCGGCGAAGTCGATCAGCCTCAGTCCGTTATCGGACGTTTCGTCGTGGAGGCTGAATTTTCCGACAGTGGCGCCAAAGATCCCTTTCTTGTCCACCTTGGCATTGAAATCGCCAAGCGCGATTTTGACATCGTGTCGGGTGCAGCGCTCATATGTGCGTTCCAAGCGCTCATAGAAGAGATCCTTGGACGCGTCGTCCTTCTCTTCCGTCGGGGCGTGGGCGCAAATGAGCGAAATGTTGAAGAATCTCGCTTTGATGCGGATTGTGGCGGGGTGAACGCCAGTACTCGGTTACGGAGTCTCTCTCCCACCACAAATCCAACACCAAATTTGCGCTCCTTTACATGGCAGCTGTAGTAGACGTCGCAAGGCCGTACGTGTTCCTTGCCTTGCCCCGTCCATCACATTTCTTGGATGGCGGTGATGTCAGCCTTTGTCTTCCCGAGGACATCAACCAGCCGGGCAGAGGCACCTTCCCCATTAAGGGTCCGGATATTCCAGGTGCATACCCTCAAATCATAGTCCTTTGTTAGTTTGCCGTGGTCGTCAACAGAAAGGGGGGATCTCTTCCGAGGCTGTTTTTCGTTTTTCATTGGGTGGGGATTTAACGTGGCGGGACCCAAACCCTGCGCACGCGGTGTTTTACGCCTTCTCACATTAGCTCGCTCCCAAACGGGTGTTTGGTCGCTACCCAGAGGATACGTGGATATAAATATCCGGACGTTGTGAGCTGCGATTTGAACCGTAGGCACAAGAATCACTTCTGGCCATCCCCAGGTGGATGGCAGTCAAAAGTTTTCCCCACTTACGTGGACTTCTGCGCACGGATCCATCCTCCTCCACATTACCTATAGCATCTCTAAAATATATTATACCCTAAGAAATCTGTGGCATACATGCTATTGCCTACCACTCAATACAAAGTTTGAATTGGTTAAGGTCCTTATTGTTCCTAAAATTAGTTATTTTGAAACAGTTTATGGTAATTTAGACTACGAATCTAATAGTAAATTAATTACTTGGTTTTCGGCTTGAAAATTATTTAAATGCCCGCCATATTTTATTTTTGTTCAAAATAATTGTAGCTCGTCAACCTTTCCGAAATCTTAATTTTGTGCAATCCTCACGCACTCATTACATCGTAATGCCAAAACATAATGCGGTGGTGTTCTCTAGATTGTTCTTCGTTAGTGCTGTCAGACTGTGGAACTCACTACCTATGCCAATCAAAGGTATAGAATCATAGAGATGCTTCAAAACTGCAGTTACAGATCCTTTTGTCTAGTAACATATATTTCCTCGTCTAAACAATCAGCACTTTTATTACTCTTACCAATTCCACCTCTAACCTTTGTTTTAATGTCTCAAATCATTAATAGTTAAGCTTAAACTTAAGATAAAAACTTGTAATTATTTTGTTAAATATGTACAATGAAAAGACTCCGTGTCATACTGTTCTTCTGAAATAAGTAATAATAATAGTAAATTTAATTTACGAAAATATCTAGTAACGGTTTGGCTTATTGGATTTAAGTATAAATACCATTCGGCTGTTCTGGTTTCAAAGCAGGATAAAACCAGGGCCTAATTGAAAAAGTCTTTTCAAAAGATGGCAAAAATGTGGCATTGATTTCAAGTAGGCATTAATATACATTCTGTTTTGATTTATATAAAGTCGTCCAGCAGTTTTATAACAGCGCAATGTGTCGTCCTCTTTCTGCGTTGACCTCGTATTTACAAGAGGTTCATTTTACATATGAATTTATATCAAGAAAAACTGCTAATTTTCTTTCACAGGGGCATGAGTAGCAATTCTAAGCTGTGTATTTTTGTATTATACAGTTACTAGGGAATACCCAAAATGGTTGTTTATTTAATTTTTTTTTTTTAATAGCACGTTCCTGAACTATTCTTATTCTTCTTGATTGGCGTTGAAACCACATAAGCGATTTTGAGCGAGTCTAACAAAGCACGCCTGTCATTCTTATTTCGTGCCAACTCACGACAATTAAAAATGGCAAGTGAAGCATGGTCTTTTGTTCTGGTCTATTAGCTTTCTAAAAAAAATATACTCGTGTAGATAACACAGAAATGTATTTCATTATTTATAGCGAAATATAAAACATAATTAATTTTTTAAGCAAATATTTATAATATGTTATTTTAAAATAGTAGTCTAAGTATATTAAAACATTCAGCTGATCTCAAGTAATTAATATGATTTATTTATTTACTTTTTACATCCACACTACGTACAATTAGTACCTGCATATTCGTGGTATATGTATGTAGCGCAGTACTTTCAAACTACATATACCCAAAGCTTAGTATTTGAAAGTAAACTTTAAAATAATTGAAACCAACAAATTCTCCACAATTTCAAAATCATTTATTTATTATTACTTTTTTTAATTTCTACATAAGTTAAGCGTTAGTCAAATGCAAACAAACTGCATTAGGTAATAAATACAGCCCACAACTTATCCCACAAGCCACACAAACACACGCCAACTTGTGTCCACTTCAACAGCTCCATAAAAATAAAATAATTGTGACCACACACAATTTTACAAAATACACCTCCACACAACGACACCACACACGCGCCATCAACGGCCATCTGCACGCTGCGTTAGCCCGTTAGCCAACAAGCCTGAAATACACCAAGGCACCAATGAATTTTACAATCATTTCACAAAAATCTAAAAATAAACAAAAAACAAACATATGTATGTACCAAAACGGCTTATATCCTTTGTTCTTTAATATCTTAACTCGTATTTAATTTCATTTTTTCCTCTCTCTTCTATTTTTTGTTGTTGTTGTACGTTTTCCACTCTAACAAATTCAACCGTACACCCCAATGGGTACAACCCCCGCCCTGGCTGGCTCGCCCTCTCGCTAATTGGGGCTTCTGTGTTCCCGTTCCCTTTCAACAGCGGATATCATTGGTGGCAATGTTATTGGTGGCGGCGTTGGCACCGGCATTGGCGTGGGCGTAGGCGTAGGCGTCGGTGTCGGCAATGCCGGCGTACATACCGTACTTTCGCCGAGTGACGTTCAAATCCATGCGAATGTAAGATAATATCTCAATCTACAAGTATCTAAGATTTTCCCTCTGTGTGCTATTTCAATTTTTCTATCACTCTCTAATGCTCGCTCGCTGGCTAGCCTATGCTAGCTTAACAGTTATGTCTTTTTGAGTATTTAAGTGCTTAGTTGTGACTACATACATACGTAATTAAATGTTATGTTGGTCCAGAACGATTTTAATCGATACTTTATAGATGGACTAACCAAAGTCGGCACGCTTTTAAATAAATTAAGTTGGCTACTAGTTGGAATGTTTATATTTATTTTTTTAATTTTATTGATTGAAAAACAGATTACATTTTCTGGTATGATCTTATCAAATAAAACTGCACCTTTTTGTCGTAATTTTAATACTTACAAACAAGGCGTGTTTTCAAATTGGTTATTTATTGATTAAATTCGCGATCATTTCCATTTTTATTTGGCACTTTTGTACTTAAGTATCAAATATGTTATCAAAATTTTTACATTTCGCTTAATCATATATGCGTATTCTTTTATTTTTCACTGTTGTATTCAAAATGTTATATGTTTCTGTGCGTGTGTTTTTAATTTTTCGACATTTTAACCACTGAAGACATCCGAGAAGCGTAAGAGGACATATACAACATTTTAAGTTTCATCTAGTTCCTCTCACTACCTACACGTAACATTATATCTTTCCAATTTTCGTCTTCTCTCGCGTCACAGTCTTACTCTCTTGCTCAATCTCACAAATGCTTTCCTCTTATAGCTATACCCTTTCATGAATTCAGTACAGTTTTGATTCACTTCTGACACTTTTGGTAAAAATTAAAAAACGGAAAATTTTCAAATTTCTCCTCACTTTGCTCAACTTTTGTGCGTATGTGTTTATTTGATTTTTTCCTTTGTAAAATATTGATATGAAAATGTGGAAAATTTGCATGGGCAACTCAACATTGTTCTCTTGTTTTACTTATGTATATATAAATAATTTGTATGATTAAGGTTCACAAATACACAAATAACACCTTATATTAATAACCTTATATTAATACTAATCATTAAGACAACTTTACACAATTTTATTTAAAGCATATTTTTAATGAATTCTTTTTAATTATTTAAAGAAAAATAGATTTCGTTTCCATAATTTTATGATATTAATAAAGCCGTCTTCTAGTATCGTACGCATCAAGGTCTACTTCTGTGTAATTCAAGGTAGTAAGTGCAATCAAAACAGCCCCATAAAAGCTTGGACGAAACAATACTCACTTCGTATACATATTTGTAGATGCGAGATATTTTTTAGCACAAAGTGGTTTATTTTCTTTTGGAGATAATACAAATTTCCCTTCAAAAGTTGTAAGCGGAAATCACAGCGAAATCATTTTGTATTAAATATGTATTCGAGCTTAAGCTTAAGTATGAAAGTTAGAAAATCTTTATATAGGAAGTGTTTGAAAATCGGAAAACTAGCTGGCTTAGATATAAATAGGAGAACAAAGAACCCTGAACAATCCCCATGGAAGTTTATCCCTTGTAAACTATCCCCTGGGTGATAAATCTCCAAAGCATGCCGATATAATCTAAAGTTCACTGTGGGCCCATGTTTGCGGTTATTAAATTCACATTTTAACCAATTCATTACGACCGGATGGCCGATAACTTTTAGCACGGCCAATACTGGACAAGGTCTCCATGGAATAAACGTTTTATTTCCTTCCTAGCTATCACTGTCTTCGTTTTTAAAATAACTATTAGCTGAAAGCACTTGACAATAATAACAACAAACGGACGGTCCGAATAATTTTGAAAATATTTTTTGCTATGAAGCATTAAGTATACTGTTCAACAGCATTTTTGCAGCAGGATAACCATGGTATATTTTTGAAAGAGTCTAGAGTGAATGTCACAGTTCAGAACTTCTGACTTTTGTTTTATCTTCACTAAAAGGTTAAGGGGCCATGACGTGCTGTACTGCGACTACAAAATTTTAAAGAGTGAGAGCCTCGATGTTTGCAGAAAAGTTGTTTCTTTCAAACAAGTTAAATTCGTACTTGTTCTTCCACCCGCAACCATCCATTCTTAGCTACCTTTATAAAGATTATCGTACACTTTTTTCAAGGAATACTAATCTTCATCTTCTTGTTTGGCGCAGTAACCGCCTAAGCGATTTTGGCCAAGTCTAACAAAGCACGCCAGTTGTTTCGCTTCTGTGCCAACTGAAGCCAAGTCCTTCTCCACCTGGTCTTTCCAACGCAGAGGAGGCATCCGCCTCATCGGATGTTGTCATTGTCCATGCTTCTGCGCCATATACCAGCACGGGCATGATGAGTGACTTATATAGCGTGGTTTTCGTTCGACGAGGGAGGACTTTACTTATGAATTGCCTACTCAGTCCGAAGTAGCACTTTTTGGGAAGAGTGATTCTACGAGTACCAATACTAAATAAAATAAATGCAATAACTGTATTCAATTCTCCCATTACTTCGGAAAACTATTTCTTATCAAAAATAGGGACGATATTCAAACAAAAATCTTTGGTTGAGTGCGAGATCGCCTGAAGTTTTATAGGTCGCACACTACCCCTAATTTTTGGGGAAGACGGTTTTTCTCCGAGTATTCAAAATTATATATCTTCGAGATTTCGGGCTTGCGGTGTGCTAAGACTCGTTATCACTCCCTGAAATCCAAAATGTAAATGAACAAAGCATCGGTTTTTTTTTCATTTATGCACCACTTCAGATGGAACTGCCAACCACGCAACCAAGCCTGGATGCTAATTTCAAGTAAGGTTGCGCAAGCTGGATATTTTAATCTGTTATATTTTTGGAACAAAAGAGAATGATGTTTTGTACTTTTTCATTAAATTCAAGGACTTTTTAACCTTTGAGTGCAACCAAACCAAAAGTCAGACTTGTTGGACTATGAATTTGTTCGTAACTAATAACCAGCACAATGTCGTCTTTCAAGAATATAATATGGTGGCCCACAGATTCCCAGATTTATCTCTCTGCTTTGAGTTAAGTTTTCTTTTTTCTTTGTTTTGCTTGTAACTAGTGATTCAAAAAAAAATAATATTTGGCGAAGGCGATAACAAACCGATGAGAAGTTGTTTGAACAACAGTTTCCGCTCCACTACTCCTCAATTTCCCACGAAAATTTTTCCTGTGTATCGTACAACAACCTTCCTCATAGCAGCTACAGCAACAATAAACATTTTGCATAAACCACTTAAACTTTCATCCCACAGGCAGCTTACTTGAACCCTGGAAACAGCAGCGCAGCCTTAACGAGCGTGATCTCTTAAGTGCAACGAACTCATATGGCGCCCACGATTATCGTCTGACCAATACGAATCGCCTCTACTCGTCTGCGGATCGTGATCGCTACGACTTACATCGCGAACGCCTGGAACGATATCCGCTCACCCGAACCGCACGACTGGATGTACAGCAGCACAACACCTACAACAGGACGAATCACGATCGACAACCAACGATAGCTGGAAGTGGGCTGTATACGGCGCGTCGGACGCCTTCGTTAGCCACGACTACGGCAACCACAGGAGGCGGTGGTAGCAGCAGCAGCAGTGCTGGTAGCTACCACCACCAAAAACAACACCAGCAACATATAAATCCACAAATTGTGATTGACGATAAACCATTGCCAGCAACTTCTTATGAACGCTACGGTAGCGCGGCTGGTACGCGCGGGGAAGAGGGTAGTGTTAGACGCATAAGTTCTGCTGCGACAGGTAGCCTCGGACGTGAACGTAGTGTAGTCGCGGATCTCTACTGGGATGAAAATCTCACAGTGGGTAGTGCAGCACAAGACTCAAGACGCTACACAGAGCGCAGAATAAAGAAAACAGTTCGATTTGATGGGCACGATGATCCGTTGGTTACAACAGCAAGTGTCGTAAGCGGCCCACTGCCACCAGTTACACAAATTCTGCCGTCAACGGCTATGGACGTGGGAACGGCCACTATACTAACCAGTGCCAACTTGGGCGCAAACGCAAACACTGCCAATACGATAAGCATTTCGGATGCGGCCGCTGCCGATTGGGCACGTTGGGACGCTGAACGCCAGGGTAGCCAAGACTCGGCAACCAAGGACTCTGGCATCGATACCAGCAGTACGTTCACGAGCAGCGAAGACTCGAATCGTGGTGACGGGCCAAAGGTAGATTTAATCCTCTATGAATGTGATGACTCCCCCCTTAACTCTCAGAACTGATAAATGGCCCTTTCCGTCTGATAAATGCTTCTTAATTTACCAGAAACATAATGTCGACTATCTGCCTCTGTCCTCAGTGTGGTGGCAGGAGCTGCCGCTGAAACATATTCCTTATGTGAACGTTTTTGTTTTGTTTTGGTTCCTCGTTGTGATAGTATTCGATAAATCCTTTATTTAAAAAGTGATAATTCTAAATTGAGATTATGCATTACACAAATGATATTTTACATTGTGTAGTGATTTCACTACTTCTTCAACTATGCTGATTATCTCTATAAATCTTGTTTCGTTCATAAGGAATGTACACATTTGATTAAATAAACGCAAACACATGTCCGCAAACTCATACATATGTAAACCTATTTTATCGCATGATCGTACATAGGTACATACTCCATAATTATTTTTTATTTGTTTGTTGTATATAACTCTACTAATAATTGCACAAATATATTAAGCATATGTAGTTTATTGCTCTTATTTCTGCTTTTTAAATTTCTTTGTTATTGGGAAATACAGTTGTTTTGCACTAATACTTAATGAGTTGAGAAACATACATGTATTTAGAACACACATACATACAAATATTGCACACTTTAAAAATTCCGCTATAGAGACCAAAGCTTTAATACGCTACTCATAAGAATATGCAATTTCCTTATCAACAAATTATATGTATTTAACTGATGTAACAACAAATTTTAATACTAGAATACTTAAAAAAAAACAATTAGGTTCGCCACATATGGATCCAAGCTAGATAACATCCCTGCAAACCAAAGTTCCCGAAATCTTAACGAAATCTTTGAGAATATCGGCAATTTGTTCCGATTTTTCTACGAATCTTTAAAGAAAATCATATGAAGCGGTTGACACAAGTTCGTAAAGAAATTTCTGTACGATTTTTTAAAAGAAATCTAAAAAAATTCTGAAAAAAATCCGAAAAAGTTCCTCACATCGCAGCGATTTTCTTCCGAAATTTCGTAAGCAAATCGAAGTGTGCACAGTAAATTTCATCTTAGAAAATTCGGCAAAAAATCTGAAAGGAAATATTGATTTCTTTACAAATTCTTTAAGGTTTCTCCACTATTCAGAAAACTCTGAAAGCATGGTTTGCAGGGATGGTAGGGGGGAAAATATACGCTGAGCAAATCAGAATTATGTCGTCATTTCGCCTCCCAGACCATTACTGTTTCAATTAAGCCAAACTAACGGCTATACAAGAAAGTGTTGACAGCTTACGACTAACTGTTGCCACAACAAAAAAGATTTATCCGGGCTATTTGCTGAATCCATCATAGCCAGATTATCACTGAATCCGAATTTATACGAAAGTACATACATTTGTGTAAGTAATTCAAAATATATGCTACGCTATTCGGATTCAGTGATAGCATTTTAGTAGATTTAACGAAAACTCGGATGGATTCAATAATAGCCGGTATATTCACCCCAGCTAGGCATACCATAGAGCAGATATCTTTGCATCCGGTAAGCCGTACCGTGACAAGACAGCAGATGAGCTTGCTTCTGCATCACTGTCTACACGATCATGGTAAGCGAGTTATTCCTCAAAAAAAGGAGCAAGTGCAAAATGGGTCATGAGAAATTTGCAGCAACTTCTCTCGCTAAGAATGAAATCAAGAAAGAATCGTATATCATTAGTTAAACGTAGATACACAGAACAGTTAGATAGATAGATATTAATGTGAGGTGTGTACTGCGACCTATGGATCTATTGTGCCTCTGTTCAACACTTCTACTTAACCTAAGACCCACAAAAAGTTTAGAAAAGTTTTGTAGTAAATGAACCCGTTTTGTGGCCACATTAGGCCTAGAATTCTCTCGCGTCGCTTTTTCTAAAAAATGCAATGGTGCCTCTTTGGCCAAGTCACAAAAGCAGCAGATATAGTTTCACCATATCTAGTTTGTGCAAAGCACCCTTTATTCTGCAGGTTTGATAAAAGTGCATGTGACGCCTCTTAATTTCTCTTTTGGGAAAGTGAATTGAAATTGAAATCTCTTTGAGCTAGCGGCTTTCCGGGCTAGTCTGTGCGCATTCTCGTTTCCCCCTATTTAAGCGAACACTTACACGCACTTGTGTCTAAGAAGCGATTCACTCGTACTTAATAAGTACAGCGCATTTGCATAGCGTGATATGCATTTTATATGCAATTCTCAAATATCTCCTCGCTGAACTTATTGAACTAATAAGCCTCTGCCACTCCCAACCGCTATCAACTGCAATCTCGGAGTTCTTTTGGAACCCGGTAGTAATCGACAGTTTAAGTTAGTAACTAACGCTACAGACTATCGTGGCACGCCATACTTTGAGAAATTAATATTAAAAAAAAAAAATTAGTATCATAATCAGTGAACCCAGAAACTCAGGGGATCTTATGAATGTTCAGCATCTATTAAAAAAAAATTTTCTTCAATATTTGATCCGCCATTTTGAATTTTGATATTGCTGATGCAGCATCGTCATCAGCGACTTCGGAAACTTCTAAATAATGAGTTGAGTTGAGAATACAACAACTCTTTGGAAAAATGTGTCCGCCATCTTGAATCCTCCATTTTTAATTTTGTGTGTTCTATACTTAATATTTGACCAGTAACTCTTAATGATGACAGAATCGTGGAGTGTTGATTTGAATAACTGGCAGCACCATCGGAAATATTAAAATCAATAAGTCTTCAACCTCTGTATTTGTAGCCATAAATAACCGCGATGTCGACATCTTGCATACAAGTATTTGCACACTTTTTATCCGGAGATGAACTACATATGTATGTACATACATATGCACTAGAGGCTTATGTCGCCGAGCCACGTCGAAGTTTTTGTAACTCGGCGACGGCGGTGGCGGCGTTCGACGCTTAAGGAATTATGAGAAAAATTGGGTGCTATATGCACATTGAAATGCATCGTTTAAAGGAACTATAAATAACGCTATTTTACAAAATAAAGATTATATTTTTAGAAGAGTTTTTTTTTACCTAATTTTGAGCCACTGAAGAGGAATATTAACACCTTTATTTTTCCAAAAATACGTCGGAAGCACACTTAAATTAGCGTCGAATACCGATTTTTTTGCGATGTAGTCAATTTTTTTCAACGTTGTAATGCTAGTCGCAAGAACGGCTAAGGGAAAACAAGCGTCGTCAAACTATGGGGTGGTTAAAACTATGCCCAGACGTTAGCATTCATAAGTACCCAGGAAGGTTTTGTTTCATCTCATCACAATATTTTCTACACAGGTTAAAGTCTCCTTTTTTTGTGAAAAATTTGTATTATTTTTCATTACCCTTTATATATTTACTCTTTCGCCCTAATCCCAGAAGCTTTACAATTTCGGCGACACTTAGTAAAACACGGCGCTTAGTATTTAGGTGGAAAGTTTAACCATCTATAAGGTTGATGTCAGAGTAGATGCTATAAGCGATGCGATAATGTGGCGCTACTTCCAGCTATAAAGCACTGCATATGTATTCTTGTGCAAAAGTGCGAAGGATATCAGAGTGAGAGCGAGCAATAAGGCGATTATCAGCGAGAGGTCAAAGCGGCAAAGCAAGTTGTGCAATGGTTTATCGCTTGAACTCTGTGTCACTTTGTGCTTGTTGTTTTCGGCGACGTTTTCTTTAAATTCGCGATTGTATGTTAAAATGTTATTATATTATCAAATATTATTAAGTATATAAGAATATAACCGAATTTCGTTATTGACATTCTTGTGAAATTATATAATTTTCCGTATATTAGCGCAGTCTAAATAAACGGTGTGATATTCATTTTTTATTTTTCTTTGTTGGTTAATTTGATGTATTCCATTCTTATTAATTTTTTTGTTAAAAAAAGTGCAAATACACCACTGGAAATAGAGAAATCTTCGTCTGAATCTATCGTTCACATTAAAATCACCGCTCAACTTTGCCGCTTTCACTCTGACTTCTTATGGCATTGCTTTTCGCTTGAATTATTATTACGTCAAGCTTCGCATCGCATATAGCGGCCACTCTGCCATCACCTAAGCCATTTTTTCAACAGTGGGTCGAAAAGGTCCGTTTTGGGTTAAACTGTTGGAAAAAAGTTGACTACTCTTATTTTCAATGTGGCGGCGAATCCGCAACCGGCAAATCAAGTTTACAGTGTTAAAAAAATAAAATAGACCAATTTGCAAAAATTTTTAGAACCTCGTAATTTAACTGTACGGACAGTTTCTAATTAGATAGTAGTTATTTCCATATTCAACCATATAAACTAGTTAAAAAACATATTTTTTGAAGAGGTTCAGTTCATTTGTCGTATACTTAGTTTTAATAGATCAATAAGTATGTCTTGGTATTATCTAAGATTGTGACAGTATTACAAATTTTAACAAATAAACGGTAAATAAGTTTATTACAAAAATTTATTAATAACGAATTAAATTATTTTTTTGTTTTGTTTTAATTTTAACAGTACGTATCTGTAGGGAACATAGAAAAGGATGTGGTACATACAGACTGTCTTCTGTTCGCCCATCTATCACCGTTAGGCATTCAACACTTTAATTCAAGCAGGAAGTAACAATATTGAAATTTAAAACTAATGCCGTCTTCTTTTCTACCCAGTGCCCTCTTCGCACAGATGCAGAGGAGAGGGCAACGAAAAAGCAAAATATTTTGTAGAAAACAAAAACGCCATAATTCGCCGCCTCAGCCGATTCTTTTTAAAATTAAGGACGCCTCCACTGCAAAGCCCATTGGCGTAAACTTCTAGTACATACACACATATATATGTGCATACATAATTATGACCAAGCAGTACATGTGGTCAGGGATATTACCCTGCATACTTTTAGGCACTATGTGTTAAAAATCTTCTAACTAGTCTCATATAAAATCCTATATATTGAAACAGTAGCGATATTATTTATCAAAACTTGGTTTTTGCAATGGTGCCCCAACATAAGTATACACTCATGAATACCAGCGTTTGGATTTTTATCAGGCTGCCGCTTACTTGAGCCCTGAAAATTTCTTTCCGCTTACCAGATCCGCCAAATTTACGAAATAATTAATCTGGATTCAAGTTGTATAAATTCAATACATACATCAGTAGCTATAGTTGCACTTCCTAACACCATAACATATAAACAAATCTTTATACATTTTAATCACTTAAAAAAATTGTTTTCGCAATGTCTGATTTGTGACAAACATGCATGCTAACATATGTACACATTTATGTACTTATTCATAGCGATTATGTTTGAGCTTATTTAAGTATATGACTATTACTTTTTCACTTTGGATGTTAAAACTTTCACACACCTATGTCGCATGTAACATATTTGGGATAGTATAAAAAAAGAAATGCATTTCTCTATAAAGGATGAAATTTGAAGCTTGACAGTGGTGTCTATTTCTGTGTGTGTGTTCTCATGAATTTCTATTAGTTATGAAATGAAATGAAGCCTGTAAAAATGTATGTACTTTCTATTAAGAAAACTTTTACTGTCTTAATTATGAAAATGTGAAACAAAAAAATCTGTGATTTTCATCAATTGTACTACAACATTCATAAAGTTCTATGTATGCATTTATGTATGTATGAAAATTTATACTGAGAATGTACAACATATATACATATGTAATTTAAGCTTCTATAATGAGTTTATAAGCTCGCACATTTTCTTTAATTCTATTTGTACAATATTTAACTCAATTATATGCATACATACTATTATGTATGTATATTAAGCATTATATGTATGTTCGTATCTAGTGAAGAAACTTAAGCAGCTAAATACGTCATCTTCGAACTAACTTTAAGCCTAATGCAAGAAGCAAACTTCCTGTTTGATTTCAACCATTATTTGCTATAAATACTAACAATTAAAAGGAGAAAAAATTTAACAACATCTTTAAAAAATATTTACCCATTTTCCATTTACCATATTTTATGCAACATCCACCTCCGCTACCTTCTCCTACTCAAACGCAAATATAACGAAATTTTCAAACTCTAAAATCTGATCGTTTCGATTGGTCACACCTGTACAATTCCATCACGCACTCATCCACTGCAATCACCATAACAAAATTCCACCAATCAACTTCTTACCAACAACTTATATCTACGAAATTTATATGAAACAACAATCCTTCAAATATTATTAACTTATTGCAATCCATTGTTAAATTAAAAACGATGGACAAAAACAAAATTTTAAAATTCCGAAAACTACATACGTACGTAAATAGCAACCGGTGAATTGGCAAATATCCGCGGATAACACCCGCATGATTGGTCACATGATATTAAGAAAGTATTATGATGGTGAGGATATTCTCGGCTTAAAAATCACAGGCGGTCAGCAGCTTGCAACGTCTTCACCAGCAACAACGGACTCTAGCGGGAATAGCGAGATCAGCGGCTACGGTGCGTTCGTGGACAAAGTGAAGTGCGGTTTGGTAGCCGATGTCGAAGGACATGTACGACCAGGTAAACACAGAGCTAGCAAGCACCACAATAGAGCACACATATGTAAATTTTAAAGCACTTTACATTAATTTCTTACACTCAAGGACATGCATATTAACAAGAAATTTTGCCTACATATCATTAAATCGTTAATTGTACCCGTTAGAGAGGAGTCGGGGACTAACTGATCTCCATTTATACCCGTATGAGACTAGTTGCGACTAGTTAATGCCCAATTGTACCCGATTAAGACAAATCCTGGAATAATCTCTTTAGAGATTAGTCGCACAATTTTTTGCAAGAGGATTTAGAGACCTTTGAAATGATGTATAAAGGTTATTCCATACAATATTTACACCTCAATAATTTTTTTAGGGGACATATTTTTTTTTACATTCTTTATCAACAAAAAGAAGAAACCTATTTTTTATTTCGACATAATATTCGAAAATCCCGAAAAAACAATTCCCGGAATTTTAAACTCACGGAGAAGTAACTTTTTTCAATTGTTTGCAGTTAATAAACTATTTGTCGGAGAAAATCAGTCAAGGTATCAAAATGTGCCTAATTACCTCGGCTTTCCATGAGAGTGTGAGTTAGAAAATACTGTTTATCGAATTCCTTCCAGATTGGTAAAGTGGTTTTTATTAAATTAAATTAAATTAAATTAATCAAATTAATCTAGATTAAACAATTTAAATTAAAATTATATAATATAATATTATATGAAATACAACGAAACATAAATAAAATGAAATAAAATAAACTACAATAAAATAACAAACAACAAATAAAAACAAATGGTATAAATAAATTAAATTAAATTGAACCAAAATAAAATAAAACAAATCAAAATATACAAATCAAAATTTTAAGAACAATAAAACATGAGAAAATAATGTTAAAAAAACAACAAAATAAAATAAAATTAAATTAAACAAAACAAAGCAAAATCAAATTAAATTAAATTAAAATTAGAATTAATGCAATGAAATAATTTGAAATAGCTTCCAAGTAGGGACCATCGATGTTTGAAGCATCGATGTTTTGAAAAATTACATCCATGCTAGTTCGATGTATCGAAGAAAAACATCGATGTCTTTGATAGATGTTTTGTCATTTTTTATTAACCTGTGTGCTGGTTCAAAACGTTGAATTATCGCAAAAGAATACTGGTTTTATTCCTTTCATGATCATGAAGTGGTATTACAACTTTGGTCCGATATTTGTCCGTACCAGATGAAGAGATAGACCCATAAAAAAGCATACCAAAATTATCCGCGCTTCAAGCCGAGTCGATTTAGCATGTCTGTCCGTCTATATGTCTGTTTGAACGCAATTTAGTCTTTCACGTTTCGAGATATCCGACTGAAATTTGGTAAGCGGGTGTCTTTTTATAATTTATTAATAATTTCTCGGGACCGGCAAAATCGGACCACTACAACAAATATCTATCATATAATTGATTGTTCCGATATCAGATTTTGCATTATAACTCTCATTTATGAAGCTAGGAAAATGAAATTACACTTCACAAACATTGTGAGTATATTTAAATAAAACTAGCTCTTTCAATTCTATGTACCAAAATACGAACATACGCTTGCTAAGCTTTTCCCACACGTTTTTGAGATCAAGTGGTGGTTTAAAGTTGAAGTTATTTCCAAAATTTTATTTCAATGCCGTATAAGAACAGAAGTTTGTTCAGTCTTTCAGGTTTAATCTTATTTCTTTGGCAATTATGAATTGATGCTGCTTGCAATTTATTGCACACAATTTTAAGCACGCACAAAAATGAAATAGAGGAAAAGTGGATAGAACCCCTTATCCTTAACAAAAAAATGCAAACTTCCGGCTCTCGGTGCAAGTTTAAGTAAGCTAAAGGCTATTTTCACTTTCTATACACTTGTACTATCACCACTCCTTCATTACTCTATACATATCTATCTCGTAACACATATTCGTTTCTTTTACACATGCATCTCTCTCACATCGCATTTGTATTTCATTTGGATCAGGCGACGAAATCATCGAATGGAACGGTCGATTGCTGCGTAATAAGTGCGCGAACGAGGTTTACCAGATTATCGACGAAAGTCGTTTGGACGCACAAGTTGAATTGGTCGTTTCACGTCCCTTGCCTGCTAAAGTTGCCGGAAGCAACGCAGTACGCAGAAGTGCAGGCCATCAACAGCCGAACACCGCCTTGAATAGCCAACATCTCACAAGCACTATTGCCAACAGTGCTGTGGTCAGCAGCGGCGGACGCTATTATTCTCGAAAAGGTACACAGATCAAGCCAAACTATGTTTAACTGTGTGCATATACAAAATATACTTCGAATTCCCCACAACCGATCCCCAACTCCTGCATATTTATAGATTTTATATATACTCACATACATAGATGTGAATCGAAAGTTAGAATAACAAAGAACACTGTTTCATTTCAGACAGCTAGCCATTAGTTATTAGTTATTTAATAAACTATAGCAAACACATTATGCATCATAAAAGAATGAATGTAAAATTTCTTACTCCCACGAATTATCAGCCCTACACTTAACACATAAAACTAACTGGTAATTGAGTGCGTTTGCAGCCAAAAAAAAACATGATTGGTGTATTATGAGCCCTTAACGCATAAAGTTGTTGAATAATATTACCCTAAAATATCTGTAATGCCTTACATTGTTATTTAGACAAAACGATTTTAATACATACTTACTTTCCAATTTTTCCACTTTCCTGGAACAGCACCTCCAACCGATGCCATCGACATCCACTGCGACAAGCCGAGTGTTTTAATAACATCGCCCGGTTCGCCCGATTTACACGCCACTGGCGGGGGCGAGCGCACCTTGCGGCAGACGAATGTGCAGCAACGTGGCTACAGCGGCGGCGCCGGAACGTATCAGCAGCACTCAACGCAGCAGCATAAACCACAACACCAACGGCTGGGACCGAACGTCGCGGACACAGGCAGTGCAGCAGCAGCCGGTTCACAAGCCACAACGACGGCGGGCCACCACCATCATTGTCACCAACCACCACCGCCACCGCACACGCACCCACATGCAGCCGCACACCACATGCCCACGGTGGGTGTGGCGCATGCTCTGCCCATGGCCGTCGAAGGCCGGCTTCAGATGAAACTCGGTTACGATCAGAATACCCTGCAGCTGATAGTGACACTGGTCTGTGCAACGGGTCTGACGTTGCGACAAAGTGCCGCCGCACGAAATCCTTATGCTAAAGTGAGTGCTACGTACTCTAATGACAGAGGGGAATAGCCAATCCTAATTACAAAATATATTGTATTAATGCGAATTTGGAAAACTTTAATCGTATATAATAACTTCCCCATTGCACAACTAGGTGTTCCTTCTACCCGATCGGGGTACAAAATCGAAAAGACGCACTAAAACCTTAGCGAATACTTGCGAACCGCGCTGGGGCCAGACGTTTGTTTACTCGGGCCTAAGACGATCCGATCTCACTGGCCGTTTGCTCGAAGTACGTACATCAACGTATCAGAAATTCGAAATTCAGGATAAGAAAATTTATAATTTCTATTATTCTGTTCGTTTTACTTTCACGCTCGGCTGATTTTAATATTGTAAATATATTATGCAGGTAACCCTGTGGGATTATGTGCGCTACGGTGCCAATGACTTTATCGGCGAAGTGGTCATTGATTTGGCGCATCATGTGCTCGACGACGAGGCGGAATGGTATCAGCTGCAACCGCATCAGGACACTTCGTACCTCGTATGTGTGAATTTATAAGTTGTTGTTGTCGTTAAGTACTCGTTGATAACTACATAAGCAGTAACCATGTTAGCGAGGTCGAATGTCAGTGGTGAAAAGTGTAACCAAAAAAATGTATGGTGAGGCCCAAGGCGAATTAATATAAGGTGATAGCAGGAGAACAAAAACAAAAATTTACATGTATTTTGTTTTTGTTTTGGCGATGTAAACTGTCAAAATCTGTAAGAGTGTGTGTGGAAATGCAAACAAAATTTTTCAATTTGACATTAGAAGCCGTGAGGCGAAACACATACACAAAATCAGCTGATCTAGTAACACCACCTTATATAAATTCGCCTTGGTGAGGCCGTTTGAAACCCAAGTAATGCGCTTAAATGTTTAGATCGTACGTGTTTACATACATATATATCTGGATGTATTGTATGTACGTATGTACTAACTAACAGCTATAACATCAAAGAACGTAAATCTCCCCAATAGATTTATGTTCGTTGATAATATGTTATTACATACATCTCTGCCGACAGTCATGACGGGATTTTTCCATCCCAATAATAAAGAGTAATGGATTTCCTTTAGAACATATGCACATAAGTGAGCATTTGAAACCTGGCTGCTAAAAAGAAAATATCTATTTCCCTCTAAGGCTGAGGACATAGTGGAGCGGCGCAAAAGCGATGAGTAAATCGAAAATAATATACACACATTTTAGTGCGCCAGCGCATAAAGGCGAGTAGATCAAAAAAGGTACAAGCGAGTTAGCCTATGAGAAAAAAAATTTAAATTTTTGTCGCGGTTATCTTTCATTGCCGCTGTCCGTCATTTTTTTTAATTAGTTTTTTATCACTAATTCTACAAAAATTATACGCTTTTTTGCCGCTTCACTATGATTTACAGGTTTCGTTGTATTTTCTTGGCTTTGACGGCGTTTTATCGTCACTTTATTTTCGAAACAATTTTCTGCCAGATTTCAAGTGTACATAGGCTACAGCTCTCATTTCTTAAGAAGACGTAAGCGCTCTAACTGAGAGTAGCATCTAAGTAAGTTTTATTGTAATTTACTGAGGAATGATCATGTAATCTAGGAGTGGTCCAACATATGTTTCTAAAAGGTAGTGATAAAATATATCCAACGTGGTTTTATTCAGAGAGCAGCAGTATTTTCATTCTGTACTTCCAAGCATACCTACCGCGCTGAGAGAGAGATTTCCATACATAAAAACCTTTTAATTCGATCGGCTTTCCAATATCTAGCATATGGGCATTTCAGCGCTACGGATGCTCTATGCTGGCACACTCTATTCAGTATACGTACCCACTTTGACTAAGATGCTTCTCATAGATTTATGCTTATAGCTGGTTATAAATTTCATATCATCACACATATTTATCTCCTCACTAGTACTCTACCATAAACACTCCCAGAGGTATGCAGTATGAAAAATTCAGTTTGTATGGGAGGTGCCACGCCCCCTTCTCCAGTAACACCCATTTTCCTCCATGAGTATGATACTGATCTTATATATGTATCTCCATACCAAGTACCAGTATTCTACCAAAAATACTTCCAGAGGTATGCTGTGTGAAAAATTCCATTTGTATGAGAGGTGCCACACTGCCTTGTCCAATCAAGATAAAAGCTATCCCATTTTTTAAGTTGGGCTAAATGACACCAGTGTGCAAAATTTCATCATGATCGGTTGAGCAGTTAAAGCGAGAAAGCGTAAAAAACAAACAATCTCAATTTCGCATTTATAATATTAGTAGGGATAATGAATTTCTGAAGTACACACTTGCAGTGATGATGGAATTGAAAAATAATTCTTTAGATCCCTTTTGCAAAGAACGATGAACGATTCAAAGCGCTTCGCTCAAAGCTACACATATATATTTGTGTTGTTTCTGTGCTGGTAAATAACACAAAACGCACGAAGATAAGTAAAACCCATAAAAATTAGAGAAAAGCTAAACAATATCATAAATAGTGTGATGGTTTTGATGAAGAAAATTTTACAATCCAAAATTAGCTTACACTTAAAGCGAAATTTACAACAAACATTTACTTATTGCATGATTGATTAATTGCTTATGGTAATAAGGAACACAAGTAAGTCAGGCAATATTTGGATGATAATTTAAAAAGCTGTCACGCATTCTCCTCTCATCCAAGCTCCAACTTTCAGCGAAATTATTACAAACACTTTGACACTAGCATAAATTTCGTTGAGTATACGGGCATGTACATAAATGCTTACACTTGTACGAACTCACTTGCATATAGTACATACATATGTATATGGAAATATATATTTGTACATGTGTAAGCATCGTATAGCTGTATCTACTTACTATTTACTCCACCTCCTCCCTCTCCCACTCCATCATAGTTGCATCAGGACGACCACAATGAAGCGGACATTATGATTTTGACACCGACAGATCATTTATCACCACCCAGCACAACGTCACGTCTAAGCGACTCCGATACGACGTCTGAATGTGACATCGATGGACTAACGCCGGGACGTGATGGCGCAAGCATATCCTCACTTGGCAGCTCATCAAGTCCACCACCAGAGGTAACAGACAAAAAAATTCTCGACAGTCCACGCAATAAAAAGATGAGAATTATACACTGCACTGAAATTATTTTTGATACAATGGGCCCATTTGCATTATGCACAAAACATGCATTAGGCATATGACTTTTTTCTAAAATTAAATATGTACATACATATACCTATGGGGAGAGGTTGGGTAATGATAAAAAACCAAAAAAGATGACGTTTTTGTCAAAATACGGTAAAAAAAATTTTGTATATGCGGCTTTCTTTTATAAACCGGATAGATTTCGTAAAATATACGTCATATATTCGATTGGTTTCAACTTTTTTTTATGAGTTCCCTACTTGAAACAAGCTAACACTTATTCGAGGAATTTTTGTTTTTCTTTTTTTTCTTCGGAGATATGATCTGTCAAAGTTTTGATTTTTTCGTGATTCTGACAAATCATGT
>JAPVRG010278391.1:0-10340 GCA_029783565.1 Rhagoletis cerasi
TTTGTGCGACAAATTCAATGGCCGTGTTATCTCACGTGGTGGCGATGTCAATTGGCCACCAAGATCATGTGATTTGACACCGTTGGACTACTTTCTTTGGGGTTATTTGAAAGAAAAGGTGTACGTCGATAAGCGAGCAACAATTCAAGAGCTAAAGGATGAGATAATTCGGCACATTAACGGCATAGAACCTCAATTATGCCTCAGCGTCATCGAAAATTTGGACCATCGGATGGAGGTGTGCCGCCGAGGTCGCGGCGGACATTTGGCCGATATTTTGTTCCATACATAATTGAACCACACCATATTATCATAATAAAAAGAAATTACAATAATTTCCAAAATAATTTGTGTTTTATTCAAAATCAACATCGGCCCTTAAATTTTAACCACCCTTTAGTTGCTCTCTCATTTCTGCTGCCATTTTCGAGTTAAGCTTAAGTTAGCCAAGACTTAGACTTAATTTAACTTACATTAAGAAATCGTCAATGATTACTCAAGACGTCAACTTAAGCCAGAAGCGAAAATATTTTGTTTTTGTATTTTCTTTCGCCGCTTCTACTGCCACATCAAAAAAATGAACGCAAAAAAATGCTTGCGTTCATTTATTTTTCAGAAATACAAAAACAAAAATATGGCAAGCCTGATTCTCTCACCGCTCTCAGTTTACTTAAAAAGTTAACTTAGGAATCTAAATCCTACAGCTCTCTAAGTTTTCTAAGGTAAGTTGAGTTTTGGCTAACCAGAAACACGTATTGCTGCTATTGTAGGTTGGTCTAAGTTGAGTTACATTTTGTCGTAAGTCTTGGCTAACTTACGCTTTAAGAAACGCTTTTTGGACTAAATCTGACTACTTCGGACTATTTCTGGGAGATAAGGAACGCAACTATTCTTAAGTTCAACCAGTAGTTTTGTTCTGTGTGTACATCCTAAGGTAGAAGTCAGCTGCTCACCTCTTCTTGATTAGTTGTTGCATGGATTCGTAGGTAGGTGAAAATCAGTTGTTTTCTTCCTCTTGGTTTCTGTAGTTTGGACCTGCGTTCCATTCTTTATGGTAGTTGCTGGGTTTCTGTCCTGTTTTGCGTATAGTAGCCTGAGTGGTTCGAATAATATATCAAATGGGGTGTTTATTTGCTCATTTATTATCTTTCCGACGAACGTATTTTGTTTGTATAACTCCATATTCTCTAATACGTTTAGGCGTTGTCAGCGTTGCCGTTTTGGTCTAATTGGACCAAAATTGGTAGTTTCATTTTTCTTGGTAGGCAAAAATTTTTAGAGAATAGAACCAAATGAGCATTAAAATTTGTTTGTTAAGGATTGCATATTACCACGCTAAATTATTGAAATGTGGGAGAACAAAGTCGGCTCAAATCGCTAAGCTATAGGAAAACATGCAAGTGAAAAAACCATAGCTAATTTGCGAGTTAGAAAATTTTCTATAGCAGTTGAAACAACCGTCGTATCAGTGAATAAATGTTTGGTGCTTGTTGCAAGATATGTCGGCAACGCCAGTGTGGTTCATGACCGATTTTTTTGCATTGCTAGAGCATGGGAGATCAGATGCGATGTATATTTTTAATGTTATTAAAGACTTTTTTAATTTAAAAAATACTCCTTTAAAAAATCTGACCGGAAAACAGATGGTGCAAGTGTAATGGTAGGCAATATAGGAGGACTGAAGGCATTGTAGAAGACGGAGACTGATGTTTTTCACATAACATACGCACGCCACTCATTAAATTTGTGTCGCAATTAAGCTTGCATAAAATTAGCAAGCAGTATTGAAGTTTTATGCTGCAATATTTATTCTTTCTTTTCGCATAGCCCTAAGAGGATCTACAAATTTGGAGAATTTCGGTATAATTGTTCAATGAAACCAACTAAAATCCCCAAACACAAAATCCCCAGCTTCAAAAAAATCCCCAAATACATTATCCCCAAAACCAAAATCCCCAAAATCAAAATCCCCAAACACGAAATCCCCACATTTTTTTGGTGACAGTGACACAAAATCCCCAAACACAAAATCCCCAAACTTTTGAATAAATGATATCACCGATCATATAAACAATAGCGCAAACCGAGTCTTACCTTTGTTCTGATTCGTAGTTACCCTGCAGTGAAAAATTATCAATTGATAAATATAACTAACTTGCAGATAGTTTTTCTGCGGGATTTCGATAAATACCTCACTTTTAATTAACTATGACAAACCCAACTTAAAATGAGTTGTAAGGTCATGCAGGTCAGGGTGGGCCGGCTAAACATGTCCGCCCCTCGAAGCAGGCCTATTACGATAAAAAGGCGGCAATTAGGGTCGTGAATAGGATAGGGGACCTGCCGACAGAGCAACTGACAGAGGAGCAGGTTAGGTCATTGGAGTGGGCGAGGGGTGTAGCCAGCTTGGGCAACCCGGCAGGCACTGCTCCAAAGAGGCAGAGATCCGCTGAACAGGTGGGGGATAGGGTCGCTAAAAGACCGAGAACAGGCGGCCATAAACTCTCCTTCAGGGACGTCGTTAAGGGAGGCGGTGAGGTACTGGCCATCATCGACAGTGGGGAGGAGGAAGGGACTATCCCCAAAGAGAAGTGGAGGTTGGTGGAGGAAGCGATTGCCGAAATCTACCTCCAAATCCTAGAGGAAAACCCTGGACCTCCCCCTCTCTGCCATGATTCCGGTTGGTATCAGGGTAGAGCAAAGCTCATCGCCTGCGAGGACCATATGGCAGCCCAGCTCTACAGGTTGGCCGTTAGCAGGGTAGGTGAAGTTTGGAAGCAAGGAAGAGATTCCTAGCAGACCTAGGGCTCGAGTTTAGATCCTGTAATAAGGACCTGCCAACTCATAATTGGAGGGTGGGTAAGATCGAGGAGCCGATAGAAAATAGAAGGCAGGTGTTGCTGATCCTCAACGCCGAATCAATAGCCCCACTGGCGCAAAAGGATTGGGTGGTGAGATTCGGGTTTTTTGACGCAACCATTCGAATCTACCGCAGCGACGAGCCGAGCTTGGACCTTATTGAGGAGAGCGACAAGTCCGGCCTGCGCAGCGGTGGTGAAGAAGGGTTGCCCAGCAGCCAATGCTCATCCGACTCCGAGAGGCTAACCGGTTTGGGGCCATTATTTTACGAAGAGGACCTCCTCGCCGATGATACCGAGGGTGAGGAGGTCGAAGAGGCGGACGTGGATGTCACAATGGTGGAGGTGAAGCGGACAGATTCCTATGAAGCTGATCCAGAGCAACCTTCACCATTCTAAACTCGCGTCTGCGAACATTGAGGTCTGCCTGGCTGCCGGTGGACTTGACGTCGCCGTCATCCAGGAGCCGTGGATACACGGCAACAAAATCTGCGGGCTTGGGATGAAGGGCTTTAAGCTTATTGCCGTACAAAATGCAGGTAAGACTCGAGCTTGCATATTAGCAAAGAACAATTTAAACATCTTCCTGCTTCCACAGCTCAGTAACGGTAAGATCTGGTAGCGGCATGCATTGAGCTGGACAAACCCAGCTTTCGGGTAGCCTCTGCCTACATGGCCCATGACAAGGTCGTACCACCAGTTGAGGTTCGAACTTTGGTCGAGGAAGCAGCCTATCAGAAAAAGCCACTGGTTGTCTCTTGCGACGCTAATGCCCAACAACTCGTTGTGTGGGAGTACGGACACTAGAGGTGAGTCGTTACTAGACTTCATTCTAGGTAATAGACTTAGTGTCTTGAATTTAGGCTCAGAGCCGACCTTTATAACAAAGAGTAAGAGAGGAAGTTTTGGATATAACCCTGACTTCGGATATGTTTGCCCATAAAATCAAGAGATGGAGAGTACTGAATGAAAATTCTTATTCTGACCATCGATGTATTGAATTCGAAATTGACCTTAAGACACCACCGACTGGGGAATCTACAACAATAAACTAAGGACTTTACTGCCAAAGATACCTACCTGAGACCCCGCCACACAGGTGGAATTGGACGGGCTGGTTATTCAGGTCACTATAGCCATGAATAGTTCTCTTTCAGCCGGATGTCCGGTTGTTCGATGCAGGGGGAAAACCAAACCACCTTGGTGGTCAAAAGAATTATCCTCGTTACGTGAATCTAATAGGTCAATGTTCAATCAGGCCAAAGCCACTAGAGCAACAGAGGACTGGGAAGCCTACAAGGCTGATTTGAAGATATATAAAAAAGCAGTTAGAACTGCGAAACGTAAATCCTGGCAAAGTTATTGCAAGGGAATTGAGGAAACCACGGAGGCGGCCAGATTAAGAAGAATTCTCGCAAAGTCGCCATGCAACCTTGGCTATCTCAAAGGTCAAGGGAACTCATGGACTACAACGAGCGAGGAATCTTTAGGTCTCCTCCTGGATACATATTTCCCAGGAAACAAGCCGGTGGAAGTTAACGACCCCATGAATGAATGGGGGCTATCTGATCTAGGAAATCGATTGGTTACTAACGCGAAAATCGAATGGGCTATTAAGACTTTTGGTCCTTATAAGTCACCGGAACTTGACGGCATACACCCGGTAGAGCTGCAGCAATCACGGGGTATTATCTCTCCGTTCATTGCGGTTATTATAAGAAGCTGTATTAATATGAGCTATATTCCGCTAGGGTGGAGGGAAACAAAAGTCTCCTTCATACCCAAGGCAGGTAGGTCCTCCACATTAATCCCAAAGACCTCAGACCTATCATTCTTACGTCTTTCCTTCACAAAATTTTAGAGAGGAGAGTGGATGATTATGTACGGGGCGTGATACCATCTAGTAAGCTCTCCCCAGCGCAGCATGCCTATACGAAAGGCAAATCTACGGAAACCGCTTTGCACTCGCTCGTCGGGTTGGTGGAAAAAAGCCTGTCAGAAAAAGAGTATGCTCTGGTTGCCTTTGTAGACATAGAAGGCGCCTTCAACAACATTAATGCAGGCGCCATAACGGGTGCCTTAGAAGAACTTGAAGTTGACCATAACGTAGCGGAGCTGATTGAGTCTATACTTATCAGCAGGAACATAACCGCTAAGCTTGGCAACACCACAATAAGCAGACAGGTCTGTAGAGGCACTCCTCAGGGATGGGTTTTCTCCCCTCTTCTCTGGAATTTGGCAGTGAACTCCCTGCTGATCGCACTAGAGAGGGGGGTTGCCTCGTTACAGCATATGCTGACGACCTGGCAATTGCCGTTAAAGGCTAATACCCTAATGGAGATTTTGCGCTCTAACATGGCCACGCTTAGAAACTGGACTGAGAGTAGGGGACTTGGAATAAATCCCGATAAAACAGAAGTAATTATCTTTACAAGGAAAAACAGGCTTCCCACAATCTCCCCGCTAATATTTAAGGGTGTGGAGATATCTTTGAAGGAGAATGTTAAGTATCAAGGCCTCATATTAGACAGGAAACTTACGTGGAAACCTAATATAGAGGAACGAGTACGGAAGGCCAACGTTGCATTACACACTTGCAAGCAAGCGGTCGGAATCAGGTGGGGGTTAACACCCCGTATTACACATTGGCTGTACACCTCGGTGGTCAGGCCAATACTATTATATGGAATACTTGTATAGTGGCCAGCAACTCAGAAGGCTAGTTATCTAAAGCTATTGAGTAAGGTCCAAAGAACAGCGTTTCTATGCATTTCAGGTGCTTTAAGGACCACCCCAAACAAAGCGCTAGAGGTGATAACCGATTTGCCCGGTATAAACCTGGTGGGTAAATACGCGGCCGCCAATTCAGCGTTCAGACTAAAAAGTATGGTGTTATGGAAGGATCGGCGGTTCGGTCACGCCTCTATACTTCACATTGTGGGTAGTTACGACCAAGAAGTTGACTAATTCGCTTTTAAACCAACCTTCGATAGGCTCTTTAAGGCGAGCATCCCGTCAAGAAGAGATTGGCAAACACCCAGACCATGGAGAAGGGGGGAATTGAATTTTACACGGATGGATCCAAGCTGGACAAAAGAGTCGGCTACGGAGTTGTTTCAAAGGAACTAGGACTGGAATTATCCGTCCGAATTCCAAACCACTGCAGTGTCTATAAGGCAGAGGTTTTAGCTATAAAGGAGGTGGCTGTGTACCTCAGTACGCATGCCGTAACGAAGACTACGATTAATATCTTCTCGGATAGCCAGGCGGCCATTAAATCAATGAATAGGGTAATGCTGAGACCAAAGGTTGCGCAAAATGCCTTGCAGCTCTAAACGATATTAGCGCCATGTTCAAGGTCAGCCTCATATGGGTTCCGGGACACAGAGATATTGAAGGAAATTGCAGGGCCGATGAGCTAGCCAGGAAAGGTACCAATCTCCCCCTATGTGAGAACAGAGGCACTATTGGAATACCCATGGCCACCTGCAAATTATTACTTCGAAATAGCATGATACAAGAGGCCAACAGGTCATGGCTAGAGGAGGGCACTTGTAAAACAACTAGGCTACTATGGCCGAAAATAGATAAGAAAAAGACGAAGGAGTTGCTAAGCCTCTCAAGAGAGGAAATTGCGATGGTCACGGCTTTTGTAACCGGTCATTGGCTATTTGGCAGGCACTCTTTAAGACTAGGAATATTTTCCCACGAATACTGCAGAAGCTGCAGAAATGAGGAAGAGGAAGAAACCGTAGAGCACTTCTTCTGTAGTTGCCCAGCTTTGGTCAAGAGGAGAGCAAGCTTCTTAGGTAGGCCCTTCTTCAGCTCTCTTACGGAATTATCAGGCGTAGGAATAAAATCAATTCTACGCTTTATAAGAGCTTCAAAATGGTTCTCTAACTAATAGTCACCGAGGTTCCCGTGTTTTTGCAGTGGTATCACAATGGACCTTCAAAAGGTCTAAGTGAGTTGGTCTTTTGAACCGACTGCCACATCAACCTAACCCAACCTAAGGTCATGCAGGGGACATGCAGACATAACCAGAAGTTTTTGTTCTTTAAACAAGTTTCTATTTAAATTTAAATATCTTCATACAAAAATTACTTTCAATACACCTTTTACCTGCACTTCACAGATTCTTTTTCGAATGCAGGACAAATAAAAAGAAGATCAAAATTTTACGTTATTATTTTGATGTTATCTCTGACGGAATTCGACCTACAGAAGATTATTTAAACAAATAATCAAATATGTAATGTAAAGTAAATAAATAAACATGTAAAAAATTTAAAAAGGAATACGTTAATTTTTTCGTATTGATATTTTATATCCAAAAGTAGTTAGTTACAACTAAGTTGACACCTAATGCAGAGGTATTCAGGCCTGACTTTTTTGCGGCCATCGCCCCACAAAAGTAGTTAGCTTTTTTCGAACAAAATATACAGTTAATAGTTAGACTAAAGTTAGGTATAAGTAGAGAACGACCGAACTTCGGCTTCGGCCATGTTCGGCCACAAAAGTTCGGTTCGGTTTCGGTTCGGCTTCGGCAAAAAAAAGCCGAACTTTGGCCGAACATTAATTATTGAATTATTACTACATGTACACATGCCATAACAAGTTTTTACTACATTTTTAAAAAGTCATTGCTTGTTTATTACTTGAGCCCTTGAAAATGTTCGGTTCGGTTCGGCTTCGGCCGAAATTGGCCGAAGTTCGGTTCGGTTCGGCCTTAAAAATCGACGTTCGGTCGTTCTCTAGGTATAAGTTAACGTCGCTCCCTGCAGGGTACATACACCCGATTTACATGATTCAATTACTACTTGTTCATTCTCTTTTGTGTTTTCCATTTGCTTTTACATGCTTCAATTTTCTTGAATTCAAGTTTTTCTTTCTTTACATGGGAAACAATGAAAATGTCAAAAGCAAGGGAAGAAACTTGAAACGATGTGACGGTGCAGACGCATGTGTACTCTTCCCTCTCCCATGGCACAATAAAGAGGTAAAGTAATAAAACAGCTTCCTCGCTTTATTTTCTGTCATTCGGCTATCTAAAGCTGGGATCACACGATTTGTAAATTTGTACAGATTTCTACATTTTGACAGTTACAGAGTGAGGTTTTTTTATTAAACTTAAATCATTCTCGATACAAATTTATAGACAACACCACTCTGTGGCTGCCAAAGTGTACAAATCGTGTGATCCCTACTTTATAAAAAATTTGGAAGGAAAATTTTCATATAATCTATATAAATCCTTCTTCTCGCTCTTACTACTTCACCTGGTATAATTTCACCATGACTTGAACCGTGTTTCAATTTATGGCAATATTTATATACATACATATGTATATTTATGTATATACATATAATATCCATACCGTTATGTTTTTACTAATTTTTTCGCTATTTGCAGTTTCGCATAACATTTCGTAATACGCTTTATCACTTTTGTCTGTAACTATAATTTTTAAAAGCATTATTCTGAAGTAAATTTTGTGCGAAAAAATATTTAAATTTTTTATTGAAAACGTCAAAATTGCGGTTCCACCTTACTATATTTGTATCATGGGTACTAATTTGAAAAAACCAAAACAAAGTTATTGCGACGTATTGCTTTTGCGCACTTCTTAGCCCATATCTTAGCTAATTAACAACCTATTTTCATTCTAAGAACGGTTTAAGAAAGAAGAAAGTCAGACCTTTTGAAAGATATTAAGACGTCTCAATAAAGCTGAAGAAATTTACTTGTTTTTGCACAACAAACTTAAATTTTGCTACCCTTTTTCTTCTTTTTTTGACTTTGGCGATATTTTCACACACTATTTTATAAAAACACAAAATGAGTTTTGATCAGATTCAAAGAGTACGTTTAATACCGACTTCAACGAATGTTTCTTTTAAAAAATTGTTAAAAAAGTGACTGAGTTATTTTACTTTTTATAATAACGAAATTTTTGCAAAAATTTGCTTCTGTTGTTCCCGAGGAAATTATCACTTAATTTTTGAGTTTTTACTCAATTTTGAAGTCTTTATAAATTTCCGTTATACTGAAGTGCACGTGTTGTTTATCTTTTGTTGTGTTTGCTGTTAAATTGGATAAAAATCGTGGTAAAGTAAAACTAAAATGTGCGACAAGCGTAATAAGTTTTGCTACATTTGTGGCTTATTTACGGATACAAGTCATCGGCGTGATTTTAAAAATAATATTGGTGTTGTAAAAATATATAACAAGATTTCGAAAGGTTTTATAGTGCGAGTCGCTGGTACGAGCCAGAATTTATTTGTGAATATTGCTGCACAACATTAAAAAAATGTAAAGTTCAACAATCAATTACTTTGCCCTTTTCTGTGCCTATGACTTGGCATCATCAGGCATATCATAAAAAAGACGATTGCTATTTTTGCAAAACAAACGTTTCAGGTCACAATTTTAAATCGCGGAAAAACGTAAAGTATGCGAATGTTGTTACGGTTACAAAACCAAAATACTTAAATGCCGAAGTGCCTACAAAAAGTGAGTCAATTGATGCTGGTGAAACATGTTTAGTAGAGGAAGAATTCCTTCCTTGTAAATCAAAATCAACGGAAAGGCATTTGGTTTCAAATTCTGATTTCGCCGATCTCGTGCGTGATTTGCATTTATCGAAACGAGAATCTGAAGTCCTCGGTTCACGACAAAAGCAGTGGAATTTAGTGGAAAAATATTTTCAAATAACATCGGGTAGAAAAAGCGACCGCACTTTGATACTTAGAGAAAGTTTTAAAACTGATGGCAATGACTGTGATCTAGTACATTGTGTAAATGTACCCAAATTATTTTCGGCTTTAAATTATAACTATAATGCAGATGAATGGCGACTTTTCATTGATGGATCGTGTAAAAGTATGTACCCTAAAAAAAAAAATACATTGTTCCCTTAAAGTCTGTAATATCACCCTTAGATTTAAAAGCTGTGTTATTACACAATGAAAATCTCTTACCATCAGTTCCAATCGCGTATGGGGTTATCAAGAAAGAAACGTATGAAATGATGGAAAAAATTTTACGGTTGATCGACTATGCCACGCATAAATGGAAAGTCATCGCTGACTTAAAAGTGTTGACAATTTTATTTGGCATGCAAGGTGGCTACACAAAATATCCTTGCTACCTTTGTGAATGGGATAGTTGGGCATCCAATCGCTATGATCGCAAAGCATGGCCATCTCGAGAGTCACATCAGATAGGTAGGAAAAACGTTTTAAGCCTCCCATTGGTAAAATCTGAGGATGTTATCTTACCACCACTACACTTAAAGCTGGGATACATGAAACAATTTGTAAAGAAATTGGATGTTATAGCGAAGCTTTTCTTTATCTTAAAACTGTCTTCCCAAAATTAAGTGAAGCTAAAATAAAAGCCGGTATTTATTAATTTGTTTTCATACCTACTTGTTTTTTATTTTTTTTATAATATGTGTATATAGGTATTTTCATTGGACC
>JAPVRG010278457.1:0-10461 GCA_029783565.1 Rhagoletis cerasi
TAGCAATTGCTAGGCCAATAATACTTTTCTATGGAGTATAAGTTTGACCGACACATTGGGGAATATTTGCACAGTAAAAATTATTTTATGTGTTTTTCGTCTCAGTAATAAAGTAAATCATGGAACTTAATCATAATTAAGGATTTATGGGAGAAAAACGACTAATTGCACTTATTTTAGAATCATTTTGTTCACATATTTATGCATCAGTTACCATATGTAGCTTGATAGCTGTTTTCAAAAAAGGCAGGAACTGCATTCATATTTCTAGAACATATTTAGATCGGCGAGTGCGGATATGCCATTCGTTTTTTTCAGTTTGGCAGAATGTTCATTTGCTAAAATTTTGATGCTTTTCCAACTTCAATTAAAAAAATAACTTAAATATATAAGAAAATTAGTGTGCTGAGTACACATACATACGCTCACATCGAAGCTGAGTGTAGAATATCATTGTCCAACTGCATAGTCCTTCAAAGGATCTTCTGGGGCTTTTAAAATTTGATAATATATAGCTCAGTAAATCTCGGCCACCAGCTCCCACGAACGCTTTTGACTCTCGAGTACACTTCCAGGCATTCGTTTTCTTATATTTTTAAGTAGTTTTTGCAAGAGAATAAAAAATTAGAAAAAAACTAGCGATGCATCGAGTTTAATCGATTACACATTTATCAAATCGAAGGTCAGACTTACAGCTTTTTAATTATGTGAGCATCAACGCTCTTTCCAACCAGACATTGAACATTTCCGCAAAAAAAAACAAAATTTTACTTTTACGACTCATCGTGTTTCGTCGTTTCGAAAAACCAAATTGAGTACTTTGGTGCACATTGTTTTTGCTTTAATTGCCAAACCTTGAACGTCTTAATAAAAAAAAAATATCAAAATGGACCGATTTTAAATTCCAAAAGAAGGATGATGCGGTGCACATTTACACTGACGATCCCCTAATAGACGAAGAAGTCGGAACTGCGAATTACCTGATCGCTGCAGTATCTTTCAAACTAATATTGTAGTAGTAATGAAAGCGGCAGAGATAAAGCGGGAAATAAATCCGCCGAGCGAGTAGATAACCATTTATATTGACGTGAGGCAGCTATTAAGGCCCTACTTTCATATACTACCTATTCGAAGACTAACGAAGACTGTAAGAAGGCAAAAGGAAGGTTAGCAATTGCCGAAACAACTCATTTATAATGGTTCACATGATGCAAAGGTTTTGCAAGTAACGAAAGAGCTTGCGAGCTAGCCAAAGAGGGTGTTTTTCTCAGAAAATCACATTATCACGCGAACTTCTTTTGTACAACCCTAAGTTATTAATTTGCGCGAAATTTTATCACCACCAGCTTTAGATTGTAGCTCTTTCAGTGCAATGAAAACTTCCTTTATTTTGAAATTCGGTGCTCTTGCCGGTTTTAAGTGACATTGTGTTCGTGGGCGCCCTTGCCTTCATTGTCCACATATGATTGCGTAATGAAGAATACTTTCAACAAAATGTTTTCCAAGTATAATGAGTAAAGTTTGTCAAAGCCAGCGCAGTCGCTATATTTTTATGTACTTAACTAAGTCTATGTCATTAAACAGCTAGTACAGTTCATCATCCCATCTTCTTCGGTACTTGTCACCCACGCGAACCGGGCCATAGATCTTGCTTGGAGTAGTTCCTTCGCAAGCTCCGAATACCGTTCCATCTCTGTTCGACATCGTCAGCGCATTCGCGCACCGTAAAAGAACTGATATTAATGCTTCGTAGAGCTTAGGTTTTTCTCGTCGAGAAAGGGCTCTGCTTTTTAATTGGATATCGAGGTCAAATTGGTACCTTTTAACAAGAATTGTTCAGTTGATTAGCAGACTGTCATTTGTGATGGTTTTTGTACTTTGCACAAAGTCCCACTGTAGGCGCGATTGCTAACACTAGACACCAAAACGCATGCTATGTAATGCTGCATGTGCAAAAATTTCCTTCATTATATTTATGAAATTTTTGCACATGCACTTCTCAACTGCCATTTAATAAGACTTTCTTAAGTTATAATTAGATGGCAGTTTAAAGCGATGCTCGGCCTAGTCTTATGCATCCTCCGGACAATGCTTCCGCAGTTCTTTGCGGTCTCTGCATGACTTACAACCATGAAAGGGTTGTAATAGATAATTACCATTGGCCACAGTGCCTACCCACCAAAATACAAACCTTTTTCGAGTAAACATAGATACATATAATTTCCATCGTAGGCTGCATTTCATCAACGAGCAAATAAAACACCAATTGAATTCAATTTTTCAAGATTCTTTTCTTTTAATTTATTTTACTTAGTTGAATTTTTAATAATTTGTATTTGTATTTTCTTTTCAAGTATTATTAGATATATATGTAGTTTTATATAATATAAATATCGAATTAAATTTCATTTATATATCTACTAAGTATTTACTTGTATATGTATATTGGATTTATGTAAGTACTTAAGTATGGTATGGTATTTATGTAACTAACTCACACAAGAAGGAAACATTTTCAGTTGCTGATAGTAGTTTGCTTTAGTTGAAACATTAGATTGCTTTTTGTTTAACACTTTAAGTACGTTTGTAGTTTGTTTTTGTTTAAATTTTTACTTTTGCTTTTATTGTTTTTGTTTTTATTTTTCCTAAGCCTTAGTTTTTGTTTTCGTTTTCTCTCCTGCCATTCGCTATACACAACGCTTGTGTAAATGCTTTCTAATCCTTTTTTTCATTATCGCTTGAAGATTTTCAGGAAAAATTTTTTCTTTTTGTATTTCATGAAAGTTTAAATCTTAATTGATTTGATTTGTATTTATTGCACATGTACATATAAGTATGAAACTATTTAGTTGTATTTGTATATGTATGTACATTAGGGTGGTCAAAAACAAATTTTTTTTTCCAGCCACACCCCGAGAACTGAAGAATATCGAAAATAAAGAGACCCATAGTTTTTATTTTTAAATTGGTTAACATTTATCCGTGCCACCGGGGCTTTGAAGTTTTCCATATATTTTATATGGAGGAAAAAAGTTTTTTTGTAGAATCGCTATAAAATCGTTAAAAATAAATACTTTTTTTTTAGAAATCTTCAAACAATAAAACAGTGATGCATATTAAACCGATATTTTCATCTCTTATTTAGAAAAAGTAGTTATTTTATGTGTTCATAAAAAAATCACGCACGTTTTAAATAAAAGTTAATAAAATTTTCGAGTTAAATTTGCATCACAGTTCCATTGCAGGAAGAATTGTGAAGGTAAATACATATTTTTATTCGATCAAAAAATATTTATTTTGTACAGATTTTATAGCAATTCTACGAACAAGTGTTTTTTCCCCCATTTTAAATATATGTAAAACTTCAAAGCACCGTTGGCACGTTTAAATATTAAACAATTTCAAAATAAAAAATACGGGTCTCCTTATTTTCCATTTTCTATAATTTTGGGTGATGGCACAAGAAAATTCCTAAAGGTTGATTTTGCTGTGTATTTTATAAAAAATTCCAAACGGTTTTTGTGTTTTTTTTTTGACTACCCTAATGCACATATGTATACTAGAATTTCAACGACTTTAATAGCTGCATTGGAGTGAAAATAGATTTGGTTCATAAATTCCATTTTTTCTTGTCTGGCTAATTGTTTAAGAGGCTTTGTGTGCGTGTGTATGTGTTTAGGTTGAAACTCATTGGTAGTAGTACAGAATTATTGACGTAATGCTGATATTTACACACTATACATATACGATTTAAAATATTCATTATTGCAATTAGTTAAATTCATTTAAAAACTACAAATATATTTAGGTTGGTGTATAGGTATGTGTGTAATTGTATCGTTTGTTTATTTACACATTAATTAAAGGTATGTATGTAGGTAGGTATTTATTGGTAAACTTATTATTTAAATATATACTGCACTGGCTCATACAAAGCTCATACGCTTAAGGATGTATGTACGTATGTACGCATGTCTGTAAGTATTTGCTTGCTTTGTCTCAGTATTTTATATTGAATTATTATCATCCATTTATGTATGTATGTTTATTGTACATCTGTGTATGTATGTTTAAGTATGTAATTTATTATTTATTCGACAATTAATCTGAACCTAAATTCTCTTACATTTATTAGGACTAGTCTTTGGTAGCGTCAGTTGCAGTTGTATGTATGTATGTATGTAGTTTTTATTGTATGTGTATGAGATAGTGATAGTTGTTTTAGTTGTAGTTGTAGTTGCAGTAGTGTTTGTGTTTATCAGCACTTACATACAATTTTCAACAGAGAACTACTAAATTCTCAAATTATTGTTAATGATTTCGGTGTTGTACTTGAAAATGCATAGGGATTTACCTTTGACTGCATGTATGTATGTATGTATGTTATAGCATAAATGTGTGTGTATAAATAAACAAACAGAATTAGCTTAAGTTGATTTGTAGTTGTTGAACTCTTTCGAAAGGAATGTTTGTGTTTTTGTTATACATAGTTTAAACTTTAAATAGTTCTACTTCTGAAATACTCGTACTTCCGGTGTCATGACGGCTTTTGTAATAAATTTTTGAAGGCAGCAGCATGACAAGCTTAATAAATATGTATCACTGTGATGGAGTAATTTACTTATCTACATATGTTTGTATGTATGTATAGACTTACTTACATATACAAAATACATTATTTTGCCATTACAATTAGGAATTTATTAATTTATTTAAATAATAAATAAATTTTAATTAAAAACAAACACATGCACGTATATACACATCTACATACGAGTACTATTTACAATGTTGCAAGTGATAATTGGACATCGCTGCCAACAAAGCAGCTCACTAAGTCTTTAATAGCATTAATTTTTCCCTAAGGATACTTATTTGTTACAAAATTTTCGCAAACTAATATTAAGATGTATATGTATTTTCACTTAAACTTTTTGCTTTACAGTTAAATACTTTCATACATTATTTCTTCTTCTCATATTTTTCAATTTATTTACAATAAAAGTTGGAGAAAATTTTTAGCTGGAAAAAATATTTAGTATTTAATTATTTTGAAGCATAAAAACGTGCTCTTTTGTAGCACTTCCTTACATAAGTATTTTTGTAAGTACAGATGGCGCAACTCTAAGAGGTTCAGTGGCAGAAGATGTGGAGACGAAAATAAGCTTTAAGTCGGCCTGCAATAGGCTTCTGATAGAATAAATGGAATAACATTTTTAAAGGCTTACATGTTTCTGTGTATTCTTTGCTTTTTTTACCTGTAGCAGCAGCATTTTTGTTAAAATATATTGAATACAATTTCTTCTTTGCAAAGCTGCATTTATTGTTGAATTTTAAATCACAACTTTTTAAGATGTAAATTTTTTTTCTATATTTCCTTAGTTTTCTTTGCGGCCACCATTCAAAATAATTTTGTCTTCGTGTAACTTTGTATGTATAGATGTACTTACGCATGCATGTAATTACAAATGAATTTTGTTCAAAATCTACAAAAAACAAACTTTTGAAAAAAATATGTAGATCGAAGTTCGCAATATCCGTTTTAAAAAATGGAAATATAAAGTTTTTTTGTATAAATCTACATATAAAAGAGTTTTTAATTACCTTTTTCTGATTTTCAACAAAAACTTAATGTGTTTTTTAGACCTTTCAGGCCCAAAGTGGCCTAAGAGCATTTCAGTATACTCGTATTTTAAACTTAATAATTTGTTTTTTTTTTCTTGTTTTTTACTACTTATGGTTTCGCCTCTATGGGGAGATAGTTCTAAATAATTTGCGAAGCGAGAGTGCTAGCTTATTGTCGGTAGAAGCTCAGAGAAGCCGAAAAAACACTTTTATTTTAGCGAAAGTCATTTAAAGTATTTATTTTTTTCTTGTAGAGGACCAAAGGAATATCAGGTCATATGATGCTCTATAAGCGAGTCCATTCAAATGACATTAACGTCTCACCTAAAGTCATATATGGTAGCCTGCAACCATAGGTTCCAGCATAAGAAGATACCATCAAACTACTTGGCTGATAATTATTGAAAAAAGCGAAACAACATCTTGTGATAGACGGAAAACACACTTCCATTAGCGATTCTATGTAGACGTACTACAGATCTATGGACACTTGACAAAACAACTTCTCTCGAGTGAGGTAATTTTCTCTTAAAAGTAGTAATTCATTGAGTTCTCATATGATATTTTTATTTTTAATCATTAATAGGAGTAGTTTAAGATGCCATATCAATGAAAGTTAAATAAAATTGTAAGGTTTTTAAACGGAATTTCCTTATTGCCTTTAATATTTCAACCTACAGAAAGCAAATAAGTTGTTTTGTCAAAAGTCCACAGATATGTGCATATGTACGAGTACATATGATCTGAGGACCAAATATCGACTCGCACCGCTATCTACTTGCAGCCAAAATACGTGCACGCCTCTTATCAGCGAAAAAGTGCGCGCATCAATCCAAAGAAAGCTTGACGCCAAATAGCTATAATCACAACATACAGCCAGCATCTTTGCCACTCGACTCTTATACCTGGTCAACATGAAGACTCTTTAACAAACCGACATACATATTTACGCAAGCATTGGCACCACATTTCATGATCAGTAAGTACCCTGGCCGAAGTTGTTGGATTGCAGCGAGCCTGAAAGAACAACTGATGTGACGAGAAATGTCGTGCAGAGAAAAAACTGCGGCCTAAAAAACGCCAAAGCTAAACGAAATTTCCGCAATAATAAGCACAGAGAGGCCGAAATATGTGAGTGCGAAGACCTTAAAATTTTTGGCCGATAAACTGAACATACTGAAACAGCACTGAAATCAGTGGAGAAGATATACCGACGACGAATGATGGCTGACGATGAAACGACAAACGTACGTAAAAGCTTTACAACGACATAAATATGGCGGCTCTGGTAGCTGATCTTGCCACAGAAATGCTTCAGTCCACTAAGTATTCAACGTGGTATCGCTGCTGATAGCAGAGGAAGAAGAAATACTTGGCCTCATTGGGCATTTCAAACTAGCGCCAGTAGGTGGAGAAGATAAATGACTGATTCATTGATTTACTGAATACTGCCGAAATCGCTTAAGCTGCACGGAGGGGTGGCCTATGATATGGGTGGCCAAAAGTCTATTTTTTTAAATTAACGCCAGTAAAAAAGGAACTGGGTAGCAAAGACCGTTCAAAAGGAAACAATGCGCTTCAGTTTTTTTCGTTGTCAATGTAATAAAGATCCCACACGGTACAGTCGAAACTTGATTTTCATTTTGAGTGTTAGTATACTTATGAGTGTTCTAAGCGAGGCAATATTTTCTTAAGGGAATATTATAGCCTTGGGTTTTTGGCAATTAAATGGATTTTGACAGAGTGAGGAAGTGTGTATAATTTTAGATAACTGCAGTAAAAATTAAAAACAGTACGATTTAAATAATTTTTTTACCCATTTTTTTCAAATTGGAGAAAACTAATTGTATTTCCCGGGGCTCTTCGGCATTTTATTTTACTGTATCATATACATACCTTGAACTTTCTACGATACGATTTTGAAAAAAGAGTCCTCCGAATCACGTAGTTTTAGGAAAGTCCGGTGAATTAACGTCATAAGTATGTACGTCGGTATGCTCGGAGTTGCGTCTTAATTTGGCAGCGCCAAACAATAAGAGCACAGTTAAAGCTCTATTCCAAAGGAACCTAGGTCTCTCTTGATCGCACTTTCGAATTGAGTGAGAAAGAATAGGAGACAGGTTAAAGTTGAAATAGGTTTTAGCTATGTATAGGTAATTAGGTTTTAGAGTTTTTATTTGGATTTTTGAAATTTTATCTAAGCAGCATTTCGAAAGAAAAATCAGTCAGCCGGGCTTCCACTTTGACGTATTCGTTTTAAAACTTTTTGGACTTTATTTCACCAATTTGAAAATTTTGCGATTTTAGGAGCATGAAAACTTTAGAGTTTAAAATTAAATCGAAAAACTGTTTACTATTCCGAACCTTGGAGCACAACTGTGTGTTGAATTTTATTTTATATAATTTTGAGTATTTTTTTTTTGTAATTTTTCATGTTTTTTATAAACGCTTTATTAATATATAGAATGTTAGCTCAAGGCTTTTATGAAAATAAGAAGTTTTGAGTATTGAGAGTTTTTTTTTGTATTTTCGCTATTTGTTTTTTTTTACTCTGATCACAATATTTAAATTACATAAAAAACACCTTTACCTCACAACTTTTCTAGGATGTTAAACCAAAATTTTTTTTTATAATTTTTTTTTTGCCTATATTTTTTTACACATCAATACATATGTATTTTAATTCTAAAGTAGCTCTTGTAACAACCTTTTCATGCATTGATTAATTTGTTGGGCTGAGGTTTTACTTTTATTTTTTTACAACAATTTTTCGCCTTTATAACTTTTATCTTTTTATTGCTATTTACATAAATTTGAGTTTACAACTTTTTTCTGCTGTAAAAATTTCATTTTCACTGCATTACGATTTGCCATGATATGATTTTTGACCTACTTACTTGTACAATAATTTCATGAAATATGTATATTTGCATGTTTGTAGTTACGTATACAAAACTCAAGCAGCGTCATTTGCCCATGCTACTTCAACGAGTAGCTATGAGTACTTTTGTAATAAATGATCCCTTTCTTATCAGTTGATTAAGATTTTCACTCACTCAGCAAATTTTTAAAGTCAACCCTAGTTTTTTACGCCTGGCTGTCTGTCTGTCTGTCTGTCTGTCTGTCTGTCTGTCTGTCTCTATGTATGTAGGTATATGTGTATGCACGATGTATCATTCTTGATGTGTATGTAATAAAGTGTGTGTTTGTGTGTGTAAATAGCCCACCAAACCGAAATGTTGAATTCCTAAGTGGACTTAGACTCTCAGGGGTGCCTGTACGTGCCTCGGTTAGAAAAAGTATTGTTGTGAAACATACATACCTATATACATATTTATGTACATACGTATGTAAAAGGGTAAAGTTTTCAACTGGTATTAACATTACAATGCATGATAAGCTCTTAACAGCGCTGTTGTTTTGTAGGCAAATCGGATACAAGTACAAACCCGATGAAAAAGCTATATCGAATGAAATTGACATTAATATCGTTATATATCTTGGAACGATACTGATAGCAAACTACTCCACTTACGGATATTTAAACGATAAATTTAATTTAAAATGTGCTTATAGAGTTGTCGATAAACAAGGCGATAATGAAATTGGCAATTTTGTCGCTGCAATCATAGAAAACACTACAGAGCAATATTTATGTACATCAATTAATGTATCGATAAGTTATCGATAAATGTATCGATAAATATATCGATAGTTTATTGATAAATGTATCGATAATTTATCGATAATAATTTTAAAATATATCGATAGTTATTACAAATATGACTTTGAATGCGTTTATGTATCTCTGAATTAAGAACAAATTCAAAAAATAATGCGCTTCACAACAAAGCTTCCCAAGCGCACTCGCAACCTTTGCTTTATACATAACTTGTTATTTCAGTAGCACGTATTCTACTAATAATACTGCAGTTAAAAATGAAGTCCTTTCCCTTCTCATAAATGTGTGCTGAGAAAGAAAAGGCTAACTAATTTCGTAACTGCTTGTTATGAGAAAACTAGCAAAAAGGCTGCTAATCAAGAAGGAAGCATAGCGACTCAACTTTTGTAATTTTTTTTCATAATTCCAAACTAGTTGCGAACTAACGGAAATGCGACCAATTCACACATCCTACGTGAAAGCCTTTGAAAAGACTCCGCACACTACTCGAGCTGACTTAAATCCAGCAGCAACTCAACGGCAAAGAAACTTCCACTGCCACTGCAGAGCTTCTACTCTGTAGTCAGTCATGTGCATAAATGTAAGTGTGCATATACATCTGTATATGTATGTGTGTGTGTGTGTGTTTGTAGACGTTGCGGGCGCTCACAAAGGACGAAACGTGACTGACATGCTGATGTCATTGCTGTTGTGGACGACAAACGCAAAAAAAACACACACTTACTCACACATATGAACGAGTATGCCGCGCGCATAGAATGCTGTTGCAACATTTATTTTTATTTTTTTTGCTTTGTGGAAATTCTCATTTTTTATCTTTCCCAACACTTCACAGGAATCGAGCGAGCACCAATTGCACTTGCACCGGAAGGCATGTGAGCATGTATGCGCGCCTGAAAATCAGCGTGTGTCGCCGCCAGTCGGCCAATGGTTACTACTGCTTTTACTACTTTTCAGTCTGCAGGACTATTGGCATTGACACATGCTCCCATATACATACACACACACTCTCTCCCATACACGTATGCGCCCATACTGGCGCTGAAGTATTTGTCTCCATTGAAGTATTTTTAAGGATTATGTCTTGCCATGATACCATCGTTAAATTGCGACTGTGAACGTGTGCTTAGAATTTTTGATTGCAGATAATTTGT
>JAPVRG010278553.1:0-10134 GCA_029783565.1 Rhagoletis cerasi
CCTGGGTTCGATCCCTGGTCCGAGCAACATCTAAATTAGAAAGTTTTTTTCTTCTATTATATGTCTCTCTACGATATCTCTTACAGTTTTTGTAGAGAGGATGTAAGACTGATTGGTCGGCATGATTTTGGTTGGCTTTATGATTTTCCATACCTTCGAATGTATCCAACCGTGACTTCCGGTCATTGTATCGAAAAGATTATTAAAGGTAATTAGTACAAAACAATACCCTAATTGGAAAATTTGTTCCATAGACTTTTCCTTACTTCATATTTAATGTGGCGAAATGGTATAAATAATAACTGCTAAAAAGATTTAGCCCGTATAACTCTTCTTGGATCTCTTTTCTGCCACTGCAAAGAACTTTTTTGTTAACATTTACCCAAACATATATTTCCCACGAAATCTGCTTTAATAGCCTACACTTTTCTGCACTTCAAGCTGACCAAGCACATGACTATGATCATTATTATCACATCATCTCATTACTATCGAAAAACACCCTGCACACCTTATAAGCTGACGCCGCTGTGGTGCGCGGTCGCGGACGTGGCGTGACCTCATCCCCACCAATACCACTTGCAATCGCAGCGTTAGTAGCCGCATCACCCAATGAATTATTGCGGGATGTGCGTGGCATCGGTCTGGGCGGTGAGGTTACACCACTGCCAACGCTGCCGCTACTTCCTTCACGTTCACGCTGCTGTTGTTGCTGCGGCGACGATAAATCGGTTGCAGTTGCATTTGAGGTGTCCTCGCTGCTGCCTGTCGATTCATCCGCCGGCGATTCGCGACTGAAGCGGCGCGTCAATTCCGAATCCTTAAAATCTTTCTCTGAATCGGTTTTGTATTTGTTGTCAAATTTGCGTATTAGGTCCGCTTTAGTGAAACCCGCACCACCAACCTCTTCTACCTTCTCCGATTCGCTGACGTTGTGATCGTTCAAACGCGCTTTGACGCTGTCATCTTTGTCACTTCCGATGCTTGCCTTCAATGAAAAATGGTTGCTGCCGCTGCCGTTACGCTGTTGCAACACATTACCAGACACCACCGCATTGCCCGGCGATTTTAGGGTTGGTGTTTTGTTGGAAACTTTTTTATTTTCAATATTTTTAATTAAATCATTCAAATTACCACGGTGTACCTAAAGGTGTCCGAAGTGGTGGTTGAATATATCAGTTAAGGTTAATGTTTGCAGAAAGAAATAGAAATTGTAAAGAAGACATAAATGAATACGAATAGTCGATACAAAGAACGGTTTAATGGCGCTGTGAAACATTGAATTAGTGTACGTTTGTAAGCGGATCATGGCCAATGACGGTGAGTGTATAAAAATCTACACAGGCTTTTTTGACTTACTATAACTGGTGCATCGCCTAATTCACGCTTTACTGGATCTAAGCTGATCTTTGGCACGGGCAAGTTAACTCCATTAAGCCATTCAGTAGCAGTTAACTCTGTCTTGTAGCCTGTTGTTTCGGGATAAAGATCGCTATGAAAGTCGCGATAAGTCTGCAAAATTAAAAGATGGCAGTAATTTGATATCTTAGTCATTATTATCTCGAGCACCCCGCCCCGCCTACCTTACGCGGCACCTGGTACATAATGGGTATGACCATGTTTGAGGTTAACTGCAGCACCCGATTCACTTCTCCTTCCATTACTTTGAGTGCGCGCTTTGGCACCAAGCAAGCGCCCTTTGTCTGTTCACCGGTATGGCGCAGACCTTCAGTCAGATAGGGCTCTTTGTCGCTCACTTCCAAGTAATTGATAGTTGTGTCTCCTTTTCCCGCAAGAAACAGCATATTCGTGTCCGGATCGAAGAGCGGCATTAGTATGCCCGTGGAGCAGTCGAGCTCCAATGTCTTTTCCGGCACACTGAAATTACGCAAATCACGAATGATCACTTGGCGTAGACGGGCTGCGTCAAAACCGGTTGTAAGAATACGAGTCTGATTGCCTAGCCAAACGACGCGGGAATCTTTAATACTTTGATGTGACTCGGCAACCATTTGAATGGGCGAATCACCAACGCGCAGATCCAATATGCGCACATTTTTGTCCTTGCAGCTTGTAGCCAATGTCGTGCCATCCTGTTTCCAACTGACCGATTGTATAACCTCGGGATGCTCGTTATTAGCTGCAAAAAAAAATGCAGATTAGTTTCCGCAATCGAGGCACTTTACATTTTTCCACACTCACAGCAAATTTCTTTTTGTGTTGTTATGTCGAATAGCGTCACACAGCCCATAGCAGTGGAGTGCAGTAAACCATCGGCGGTGGGATGGAAGCCAACGGTCTCTACACGGCGTTGTTTGTGTGAAAAAACACATTCAGGATCGGAGAGTGACGCCTCCAAGCCTTTTTCGGGTATGTGCCAAATTTTGACGAGACAATCTTGTGACGCTGTTGCCAAGAGGCCATCATGAAATGGTGAGAATTCCAAATCAGTTACGGTGTCTGTGTGGCCATGCAGCAATGGCATAGTTTTACTTTTGCGCCCGCAATCGTCTAGCGGCAAGACGGCAACACTGGAGCCTGTGTGCTCCCAATTGAAAGCCATAAATGCGGCGGATGCGGCAATATTGTTGCCGAAAGTCTGGTAGGATCCGACACAAATGTCGCGGATACAGGCCTCCGGCTTTGGAACGATTGGTGCGGCATTCTTGTATTTGGATGCCTTGAAGCGCCACGCCATGTTGAAAATACCTTATTCAATCAATTGATGGCCTCGAATTATTGTAATGCAGCTGCAACAAATGAAAAAAATACAATAATAAATTTGAAGTTGGTATAGTTTTTATTAAATTATGTCTGTTATTTAAAAATGTTAATAAACGTGGCCCAACTATTTACGCAACTCTCACGCAATTAGAAATTAGAATAATCTGACTACCCCTACAAATCAAGGCAATAACAAACTGCCATGTATAGCCAACCGCGTTGTACATGCAGCCCTAAAACATTCGAACAAAAAGCACCATCACAAAATTTGAATAATCAACAAAATAACACAATTGCTGCAAGTAGCGAGCAAAGTAAAACGTCAGCTAAAACGAACAACTGAATCTTAAATGAAAATGCCGCTTAGTGTGTAGGTGAACGCAAAGCGCCACACGCAACATCTGCGTAAAACGCCTTCCCAATAGCATTCGAGTACATACATGAATTTTTTTTTAACGTCTGATACACTCTCAAAACAAACTCATCGTTCTGATGGCTGGTGTTAAGAGAATGAGAAAGTTAAATAAATGAGTACGGCCAGCAATACAGGATTACCTCCTCCTCAGCAAACTTGTGTGCACCGTAGTTGTAATAACCAAATATGGATACAAACGCCGCATAAACAATGACGCCACTTGAGCCGGTTGTGGTGGGGGTTGCTTGCTGCTTACAGTTGTTTGCACTGCCTGTCGAGTTTATTTTGGTATTTGGAAGTGCCGGTCAAGTGTAAATTATGCCACTACTGCCATAAATAGGCAGCAGAGAGAGAGAGAGAGAGAGAGCGAGAGAGAAAAAGAGAGCAAAACGCGCAAACCCCAGCACCAACATCACCATCAACCAAACGGCAACAAAATGCACCAAGTTTCCACCCAAGCGAACCAAATAAATGTCGAGTCCTATAAAATTAGATACACAAAGAATGTGTTGATACAATCCAAGCGTTTACGCAACCACCACCAACTAGCCGCACATCGAAGCGCTGGCAATGATAGCAACAACACCCAAGTCACCACCGGCACTACCAGATATTCTCTTAATTTTTTTTTGTTTTGTGCTGTTGCCGTTTTTGTCTTGGTAACCGATAATGCAACGAGCGCGCTGTGGAGTAGCAAACTAAAATAAAAAAGGACATCGCAGATTTCACTGGTGCAAGCTGGATAAGTTTCATAAGCAAATCGCAATCAGAATACATAAGGCTTTTATCGAAATATTGTAGACAATCCAAAAACAAAGCCAACTCACGATAGTGTAGCCAGAGATATTTTGCAGTGCATTCCCATTTAAGCTATTTTATGTCCCCAAAATATTCCCGTTTAGAAAATATAAAATAACTCAAAGATCTGAAAGCAAACAAGGCACCAGGCAGGGCTACTGATTTTCGTGCGACCCTGTGAGAGAACGGTCCTAGTAGCACTGGGCTTGTCAATGGCGTTTGACATCGTCTACCACGCTACTAGAAAACATTGAGGCTTCCTCTCTCCCACAGGGACACTCGTCAGTAATTTTCAGAGACAAAACATCCAAGCCAAGGAAAATGAAACAGGGTGGTGACCTCTCCCCGCTTCTGTTTAATTTCTATAAAATGAAGCTCCTTCAACCACCAGAGGGAGTCTCCATCACCTCGTGCGCTGCCGATTGCTCGATATTGGCGTCCGACAATGGATTTGATGACCTGTACTCAAAAGTAAACGGCTACCCCTCCAAACTTTCTCACTTCTTCATTGCAAGCAACCTAAGCCCCTCAGGTCAGGCTACAGTTGGGTATTCACGTTGACGGCTTACCAGTTCCGACTGTAAATATCCCAAAAATCCTCGGGTTAACCGTCGACAGCCTGCTTTCTGATGTCGCCAGAACACCAAATCCATATCCATAGCACATCATGTGAGCTTCAACTACCTAGAGTAACTCTGGCTCAATTACAGTGCGATACTGCAGCAGGTTAAACTATTACTTATCTACACTAGACCTCGACGTACCATATGTATGTCCGGAATGTGATAGTTTTCCCCACGACATCAACCACCTCTTCACTTGTCCACTCAACCCAATTCAACCAACACCCCTCTTGAAGAATTAGCCGATTTGCGAATCTTTCACTTCCATCCAAGGTGCTAGATAATATAATGCATCGTCAAATAAAATTTTGTTTGATTAAAAACTCATTAGTAAATGAACTAATAGATGCTGTGTCACTGCACTTTTCAATGTCAAAGACGATATTAGACTAAATATGGACAAATACTATATAATCTTTTTTACTCTCCCTCATCATTCCAAAGCTTTTTACAGTGTTTACCAGTGTTTATTGTATTTGAAACTTGAAATTGTTTTGTTCCTCGTCGTCAGCGTTAAGTCTAGTAAAATTGTATCTCTCTGGTTGGTGGCAACCAGTTGGTGTTGATAATATGTTATAGCGTTTTTTTTTTGTAGTAAAAGATGTTCCGCAGGGGTCGATACTCGGTGCTCTGTTATTTGTTCTATATGTTAATGACCTACCCAAGGTACTAAAGCACTGTGATATTCATATTTATTCAGCTGATGTCGAATCGTATCTAAGTTGTCCGCTTGACTCGATTAATTTGTTTATTAAAAATTCAAACAATAACTTAAGTTTTGCCAATCATAGGGCTAAACAAAATGGATGGGTACTAAATCCAAGAAAATTCCAGTGTATTGCCATTTCCAAAAATTTCTGTTGACTGATGCTGAACAACTCTGTGAGTAGGATATGTTGACTCTGCAAAAAAATCTAATGAATATATTTAATAGAACTCTAACCTAGAATAACCACATACTATATAGTGCAATTGGCAAATGTTATGGAATGTTAAGGGACCTTTGGAATGCTTTTCCTTGATGTTCCTTCCTGTTTTTTTGCACCAGAGCGCACTCTAGCTCCTTTTTTATGGTAAAAATATATCCATTTAAATTAATTTAATTTTTTTTTTATTACTCCACCGTCATCCTGGGAAAACTGAGAAACTACTTTTCAATATACAATCCAGACTTTCAGAAAAACTTGATTTCATCAGTTTCCAAAAAAAAACTGAGATTTAAATAAATAAAATAAATAGTCCGGCTCATTTGGATTAGTGATGTGTGTCCTGATGTTATAACACAAATTGAGGGGCCTACAGTTTCACGCCGCACAGTGGTGCCCGAGAGGAAAAAAGTAAATTTTTATAGGTCTTCAGATCTTCTATTTTAATTAGTAGATGTACCTAATACTTCTCTTGGAATGGGGACTAAATATCTACTGCACAACTGAAACTCTGTTTTAAGAAACATAAGCCTTAAGGAAGATAATGCCAACAGGTGCATTTTTTCACCAAAAATGAAGTATTTTTTTGAAGTTACCTTCAAAGAAGCAATTTATATTACATCACTTCGAATATTGCTATACGTTTATAATAACTCAAGCTTTTTCAATGCAACAATACACTCGGGGGTTTGCCATTGACCGCCGAGGGGGGACCGCTGTTAGAAACAACTTTTTCTAATGTAAATGTTGCTCGTAGCAGGGATCGCACCCAGGCCCGATGGAATGGCAGTACGCACCTCTAACCACTCGGCTACAGCGGCCGTCATGTGCATGTAAGAGAAATTACGAGTATCGTTACAAAACTTCATTTTTATAAAAGGTACATACATATGTACATATTTATGTAAATGCATATATAGAGACACAACACAACTTCTGGCTGGCAATCAACTATAAAATGTCAAAATCCAGGGGGTCCATATGAACATTTTTTGTTGCTGGTACTGTTGGCTCTGCAGGCTCGAAGCTTGGTGCAATATCGGTTACGCTTTGCTGCATACCGCAACAACGGAAGTGCACAACTGAAGAAAGCACATAAAAGAAACAATATCAGAAAATAAGAGCAAAAAAGCAAGCAAGCATATACAGAGAGCAAAAAATGTATTGGGACAACCTTGCTTGCATCTGTACGTGCATATAAGTATACATACATACATATATGTACATACATAATATATGTATGTACATTAGAGTGGTTCAAAAATTTTTTTTTTTGAAATTCATAAACGCTACCTCAAATTATTGTTATCTGTGATAAAAGAACAGAAACGTATTTTTTTATTTTGAAAAAAAAAGTTTTTTTAGAGGTCGCTCTAGTTAGTTTTTTATAAAATGTTCTCAATTTTTTTATTTTCGTGACAAGTTAAAATGCAGCTAAAAATTTTGTTTTTACATGTAATTACTTTGCTATTTTTGGGGAACATTCCCTTAAATACATGCCTGTTTTGGACAGTTAGAATGGGCCTAGTGCCCGAAAATATGCTTTCGAAAAGAGATTACTAAAATTAAAACGTTGATACTGAACGATTTACGCATTGTTATGGGTTTGAACTTGTTACCGGGGGGTTTCTGGGGTTCCTAATTAGGAATCTGAAGTCAGTTTTTCAAAATTCAAAATGGCGGATCCAAAATGGCGATAAATTTTTAAAAAAATTACTGGATTTGTTCGAAACTTGGCACTTGCGAGTTTTTGGGGTCGCTGATTACGAATCTGAAATCAATTTTTTAAAATTCAAAATGGCGGTTTCAATATGGCTATCAAATTTTTAAAAAATTACCAAAATTAAAACGAGTACCAAGTTTCGAAAGAATCCAATCATTTTTTAAAAACGTGATCGCTACATTGGATCCGCCATTTTTAATTTTGAAAAGTTGACTTCAGTTTAGTAATCAGCAACTCTGGAAACTCCAGAGTACCAAGTTTCGAGAGAATCAAAACATATTTTAAATAAGTGATCGCCATATTGGATCCGCCATTTTTAAACTTGAAAATTTTACTATAGATTCGTAATCAGCGATCTCAAAAACAGCCTGGTGTCGAGTTTTAACTCGTTGTAATGCGTAAAACGTTCAGTATCAACGTTTTAATTTTAGTAATCTCTTTTCGAAAGCATATTTTCGGGCGCCAGGCCCGTTCTAACTGTCCAATACAGACATGTAATTTAGGGAATCATCTCCAATAATACTAGAATAATTACATGTAATAACATATTTTTAAGCTGCACTTTAACATGTCACGAAAATAAAAAAATTGAGAGCATCTACTTTTTTTCGAAAAAACGACCATCTACTTCGATTCGAAAATAAATTTGCTCGAATTCGGATTTTTTGTACTTGGTAACTTTATTTTCGCATTTTCAATTCTAATTTCGAATAGTATATTCGAAAATCTAAAACTGGCAACTATGTAACTCGAATTTGAATGTCAAATTCATTCATCCACAATGCAACAGAATCCATTGATAATCGAAAATTCTGGCACAGGGTGGCACAACTTTCGCAAAACTAGAAACTCGATCCGAAACTTTTACAGAATGCTAAAACAAATTCGAATCGAATAGCAAATTCGAATAGAATCAACTTTCGATTCGAGTTACAAAAGCATATTTTCGGGCGCCAGGCCCGTTCTAACTGTCCAATACAGACATGTAATTTAGGGAATCATCTCCAATAATACTAGAATAATTACATGTAATAACAAATTTTTAAGCTGCACTTTAACATGTCACGAAAATAAAAAACTTGAGAGCATCTACTTTTTTTCGAAAAAACGACCAGCGCGACCTCTAAAAAAAGTTTGTTTTCAAAACAAAAAAATAAGTGCCCCTTTTTTTATGCCAAATAATATTTTGAGGTAGCGTTTGTGAATTTCCAAAAATAGTGTTTTTTTGAACCACTCTAATGTACATATATACACATGCAGATGGAATAAAGACAACGGAAAAGTCGCCATTAGCGACATCATCAGCAACAGCGAAATCAGCAGAAAAGCAAAACAAAAACAGAAAAAAAATCTAGAAAAACATGTCAACTGTCTTCTGCTCCATTGATTGCAATTCTGCAGCCATTCTCGCAAGTGCAACTTTAGGTGCAATTGCAAAATGTTCCTAAATACAGCCACGGTCAACTAATTAAGAGCGGAGCGGTATAAAATTCCATTTCTCTGTCGATATTTAATTAGTTCTTAAAAACAAAAATGTATTGCCAGTTGATGCTCATAAAAGGGTTAAAGAATTAAAGCATTTAAGCATTTAAGTGCACGCATGTTTGTCTGGAATAAATAAATTAGTAACAAAAGAAGTAATTTTTGAGCAAAAAATTAAACCGTTGTTTAATTTTTACATTTCATACGCTGACGATTGTTCGATATTTGCGTCTGACAAAGGCAGTGATTGCCTGTGGTCGAAAGTAAACGCCTTTCTAACTGGACTAGCTCGCTTCTTCTCTGCCACGAGCCTTACCCTCTACCCTATGAAATCCTCAGCAACCATTTTCACCACCTGGACAAAAAAGGTCAGGCTACAACAAGGTGTGTCTCTTTCTCAGCACACAAAACCGTAATTGCGAATAATGTACGAAAGCGCAACAAAGTCAATGACAAAGAAACGTTGCTGGCAACATACAAGGTAATTGGCCCACCGGGTCTGAACTATGCAGCGAAGTTTATATGAGAGAAATTACGGTCGCCGGGTACAAGTAGGACGCAGTGGATGAAACTACAGACCGGTCACAACTCAACACTGCGGACAGCTACGGGATTGCCCTCTGATGTCAGAGAGCACAACATGCGCAGCAAGCAGTTCTTAGTAGGTTGCTACAGACGTGCGCACAGGCACTTGCTCAACGCGAACTTCCACCCAGGCATGTCAGAAGGCATCTCTGCGAACTGATAGGTACGACAATCAGTGGATCTTGCCCTGTATAGACATGCAATAAACGGTATTCACCGGGAGACTATCACCACCACCTTCACTAACTCCCGCACTGTGGATGCCGTCATCGGAGTACAATCGCCTCCAATCGTAGAAAAGGAGCTTCAATTGCCAATAGATACCCGCGTTACTCTAGCTCAATTGTGGTCTGGATACCTTAGTAAGTTAAACTCCTATTTATTTAGACTAGACCCCGATGTACCCAATGTAGATCTGGCATGTGAAGATTTCCGACATCACACTAAACACCTCTTCACATACCCACTCCACCCAACTCAACTAACACCCCTCTCCCACTGGTCCGACCCCGTCGAAACAGCACGTTTCCTGGGCCTACCGTTGCATGAGAAACTACCCGATTCTAGGCAGGGCTAAGTATCCGCCAGCCAAATCCGGCCCTTATGTCCTTGCTTATGCACTCTGAACAACGTGAGCAACCCATTTGCGAAATGCAACTCCGACTAAGTTCAAGAGCTTACTAAAGTCAGCAGTGTATGTCTTAACCCTCTAATGCATACATTTTATTTTGAGATGATAAATTTAAAAGTTGTAAATTTTGTATCAACCAACATAGCTTTTATGTCAGAAAATCATTTTGAAGTCAAATTTACCCTCTGAGGGCTATAATATATAGTCCGCCTTAAGGCGGACCTATG